>JAVSCE010019237.1:0-246327 GCA_032199065.1 Smutsia gigantea | reverse complement strand
GATGGTGATGGTGGTGGTGGTGGTGGTGTTGGTCGTGGTGATGGTGGTGGTGACGGTGGTGGTGGTGATGGTGGTGGTGGTGGTGACGGTGGTGACGGTGGTGGTGGTGGTGGTGGTGGTGGTGGTGGTGACGGTGGTGGTGGTGGTGGTAGTGGTGGTGATGGTGGTGGTATTAGTGGTGGTGGTGGTGGTGGTGGTGGTGGTGGTGGTGGTGGTGATGGTGGTGGTGGTGGTGATGGTGCTGATGGTGAGGGTGAGGGTGAGCGTGGTGGTGATGTGGTGATGGTGGTGGTGGTGGTGGTGGTGGTGGTGGTGGTGGTGGTGATGGTGCTGATGGTGAGGGTGAGGGTGAGCGTGGTGGTGATGTGGTGATGGTGGTGGTGATGGTGATGGTGGTGGTGGTGATGGTGCTGATGGTGAGGGTGAGGGTGAAGGTGGTGGTGATGTGGTGATGGTGGTGATGGTGCTGATGGTGGTGGTGGTGATGGTGCTGATGGTGAGGGTGAGGGTGAGGGTGGTGGTGATGTGGTGATGGTGGTGGTGATGGTGATGGTGGTGGTGGTGATGGTGCTGATGGTGAGGGTGAGGGTGAAGGTGGTGGTGATGTGGTGATGGTGGTGATGGTGCTGATGGTGGTGGTGGTGATGGTGCTGATGGTGGAGATGAAGGTGACTATAATGCTGGTGAGGCTGGGAGTCACGCTGATGGAGACAGTGGTGAAGAGATAGGGATGAAGGTGGTGGTCATGGAGATGGTGATAACAGATACTGCCATCATCATAATAACTAACATTTGGAACATTCCTCACAGTATCCAATGCCTTCTAACTTGCATTACTTTATTTTAGAAAAAAAATTTCTGTTCACAACAATATGCTGGATCTTTCAAAACAACAACTATTTCTAATCCTAGTGTCACCCCAGTCCAACCCAAGTTCAGGAAAAAGGGAGGAGAGCAGTGGGCCCTTTCTCCAGCAGACATAAGTGGACAGTCAGATAGGGATGAATGGACAGTTATGGAAATGAGGGCAAGGCTTCAAAAGCCCTCTCCTGCCTTCCCTCAACCAACTGCCCCCTCCCAAGGTTATTCAACTAAATCAGTCCCAAAACTGATAGTATATAATGCCCTTGCCACCTGATAGTTGTTTAGTAGCTTTTATAAAATGTGTAAATGACTGTGGTCTGGTTCCTAGTGGACAGATAAAAATCATTTGTGATAATTGAAACATATTTACTTTTTAATTAGGTAGCAGCCGAGAAAGAGGAGTCCATGGAGAGCAATCTCCTATAACCTCTCAAGAAGTCCTACTGACATAGCGATGGGGGTGTTCAATGCATTTGCTCTTTTCCACATTTTTCTATAAAGGCCTTTAGCCCCTGACTGTCAGTCCACCACACTTCACCAGAAGTATTCACACATCATATTTTTTGAAAAAGAGAATTCAAAGTGCTGACGGATGTGCTGCCAACAAGATGATTTCTTTAAAAATAACCTAATAACTGGATATCAGATTAAGGCACACGCAGCTGTGCAGTTTCCTCTGGCCATGCCAGGTGCCACAGTAATTGCCTTCTCTGGGTTATGCTACGGACTTTAATTGGGAATGCTGGCTGTGTCGGAAGGCTGGACATTCCAGCAATGACACAAACCTAATGTCCTTGGGAAGAAGGGGCACAATGAGATCGATGACCCAAGTAGGGTTTAAGGAGTGGGAGAATCAGGTCAAACTGCTGGAAGTGTACCTGGGAAGGGGAAGTTTGCTGTGCAGAAGTGAAGCTGTGCCTTGGGTGTTTTTAGAGAAGGAGCTGGCGTCATGGCTGCAGAAAGAGAAAGTAACTGTTCTGGCTTCGGTCCATTGGGGTGAGGGAGGGGGAACAGGTGTGAATGACTAGCATGGAGGTGGAAATTAGGTCAGATCTGGAGTGTGGGGAGGTGTAGGGGGAATGTTATCGCATGTACATGAGGAAGGATGGAGGCAAATTGGGTCATGTCTTTGTGGAAATGATGAGAGAATTGGGTCAGAACTGTGGGGGAGAAGGCTCGAGAATTGGGTCGAGTCTTTGGATAGAAGGGGGAACTGGGTCAAGTGTGAATGTGTGGGGAGACAGTAGTGAGTAGCAGGTGAGAAAGTGAGCTGATTCTCTAAGATCAGAGTGGAAGGGGAATGAGGAAGTGCTTTGATCCGCACAGGGGTTAAAAATTGGGCTCTGAGTTGCGGTCATTTCCTCCCAGTTCCATTGACTTGCCTGCTCCCCTCATGTAACATTAGAGAAAGTAAGGCTTTCTTACTCCTACCCCAAACTGCGTGTCATAAATCTTGGCCAGGACAGGGTGTAATTCATTCTTCAGCACTTTGCAAGCCAACCCCAACTGGCATTTGGGAAGTAACAATTCCGTAACTTGATGTGGCCTCATTTTACCTGGGATGTAAGCCTGGTGAGCAGCCACCCTCCCTTTGGGTTTCAGCGTATCAACAATTCTCTTTGCTTTGCAACCACTAGCATCATCACATGACCATCACGTGACTTGGAGCCTCAGAATACATTTTGTAAATAAAAGCTGAGTAATAAGTTCATTTTAGCGATCTCCAGTCTGGCTTTGTTCAAATCCATGCAATCATAGGGCAGTCAAGCCATAATACTAAAAATTGTACTTATGGCCCTTTTATCAATTAACTGAGCTCCTATTGGCTAGCTCGGTTAAATGGACCTATTCTCAAAAACAGAATGTGCAATTCACAAATTCTGTCTACTGTGACACTACAGAGAAAATTTATGGAATCCACAGAACTTTATTACAACTAAACAGCCAAAGGGTCAGCGCATGCTAGTATATATCTTTCTGTTAATTTCAGCTTCATTTATGCCTATGTGGGTTACATAGGGTTTCTGTTGAAGTGTACAGTACACCCATGACCTGCCATGTCCTCTTGGACCTTTGTAAAGAGTTACAATGAATCTGCTCAGATAGGGCCACATTGGTTAAATCTGCATTTGGGCTTCTTCTGAGAAATCCCTTCTATTGACATGGATCGCGGTGATTAATGAGATAAGCTTGTAACAGGCTTCTGGGGCATACGAACCACTCTGAGCCAGGCCAGAGGAAGATGCCCATGTAGAGTGGTAGGAAACCCATCACTCCCTTTGGATGGGAGAACGCTTCGGAAAGGAGAGACCAAAACACCAATACTTCCTATTCTTAAGGTGGTATAGGTGGTATTTGGGAATTACAGGGATAAATACCTGACAAACACGCCTTTAGATCAAATAACTTGACTGTTTTGTCTTGATTCTTGGAATCTCTGCATGGGAAATCTGAATGTCTTGCAGATTCTGAAAGCCTCCGCCAGGAAATGGGAGAGAGGGGGACAAAAGGGGAGTCGTTCCCTCTGCAATTCAAATCAAACCTTCATTTTCTTCCGCAGAGTTATTTTAAGTCATTCATTATTATTTTTCCTCTGAAGCGGAGGCTGTTTGATACTGCAAGATTGTTAGAACCAAAGAGAGTAAAGAGGACACTGAAGTATTATTCCTGCTGCAATTTCAGATGAATTTGGTGCTGACAAAAGATTTTTAAAATACACACACACACGCACTTCATATTACAAGAAGCAGAAAGAGAAACAAGTCTTGAGACAGGCAGCTGAGGGAAATGGGGTCCCTGCCATTTTTCCAGGGCTCTCACTGAGGCCTGCCCAGCAGATACTCCAGGGTAGTGGGTGGAAGAAAGGGCACCGGATGTGGAGGCCGAGAATCCTGGCTAGAGGCGGTCTGCTCTTCCACTTCCGAGCTGTGTGACCTTGATCAAGGCCCTCACCTCCCCGAGGCTCCATTTCCTCCTCTGTAAACCAGAGGGAGCATATAATACCTAACATCTCAGTAGCAAGCTACAGCTTACAAAGCCCCCACGTAGAGCAGCCCCAGGAGGAACACCGTGCTGACACGCACTGAGGCCTAGGCTCAGGGGGGTCTGAGAGCCCCATGACTTAAAATGGGGGTCAGCTGGTGACTGAAGCCAGGTGCTTAGCGTCTCTGAGCCTTCCCTGTCTTACTTGCAAGATGAGTGATGTTTCTGCGCCCGTAATATCTGGAGCTGGGATAGATGCATACACCACAAATGATAGCAATCTGCATCAGTTACAGGTGGCAAATACTGTCCTAAAGAGAGGGCTGTGGTCCCAACCAGAGAAGGACCTGCCGCTGCCCAACAAAGATCCAGCTGTGGAGGGACATCTAAGGAAGTAATTAAAGAAGGGTCAAAGCGCCGGCTGCTGGCGTGTGGTTACAGCTACTGGGAGGGCAAGATTAACTCTGGAAATTCATGAGCGGCAGCAAATAGTCTAGCCTTCCCAAGAGATCACATGGGGGTGGCCCACTCCACAGGGGTTGGGGTGGAACCACCAAGTGGGCTTTGGTATCCCAAAGGCCAGTGTGACTGGTAAGTGTCCACCACTTATCCAGCCATGTGGACACAAATCTACTTCACCCCCCTTTGCCTCTTAAAATCAGGGATGGCAGCCGTGCCAACCTCCTAGGGTCACTGTGAGAATTCAGCCCATAGTGCGGAGAGCACACGTACAGACAACTGCTGCCCCTATCATCCTGTGATTGTTGACAGTCCCCATTGTTAGTGGTAGTAACACAATATTAAAACAAGCCTTTCTTTTCCTCCCTGTCTTTCTCAAATATCTCCCTATGGGAAGTGGAAAGGGGTGGAACGGGATGCTAAGATAACAAGAAACAGGCTGAAGGCAGGAGAGAACACAGCCGTGAGGAAGCCCAAGGCTGGGAGCTCTGACACTGCTGTGACAGCCATGCCTTTAGTGGGCCGGGTAACATCGGGAATTTAATGTAGCCAGCAGGCCCCACGGGTGTTTGATGGGACATAATTCCTAGGACCGTTATGCACACAGTGACTTGCCATCTTGGAAATACTTCTGGCTCTTTGAACACGACAACACAAAAAAGCAGAGTGTGTGTGTCACAGGATGGAATCCATCCCATCTGGCTTTAGAAACTGATCAGAGCTTACTTGTTGGATCAGAGAAGGAGAAGAAGGGAAAGGACTAATATTTTTCAATCACTCAGCTCATAAATTTCCTTATGTAATCCTCCCACCAACTCTGTGAAAAATAAAATTTAGTAAGCATTTACTATATGCAGAGCACAGTCCTAAATGACTTACTTGCATTATCTCATTTTCATCTTCACTTATAATAACTCTGAGATAATGTAATTAAATGTGTTTCGCAGATGAGGAAACTGAGGCTCATGGAGATTAAATAGCTGGCCAAAGGCTACCTGCCAATTAGCAGAGAGCTGGGATTCAAGTCTGGCTCGAGTGCTTACAGTGGGTCAGAGCATGGTCTAGTGACTCAAGCTGCCTGTGCTAATCCAGCTCTTTCAGGGATCTGCACTAGGCTCGGTCTCCTCATCGGTAAAATGGGGATGAAAAAGGCCCCTATCACAGGAACGATTTAAGAATTAAGTAAGAATAAAATGAGTTTATCCTGGGTTAGTGCTGAGGAAGAGGTGAAGTAGTTTTCTCACGGTTGCCTTCCCCCTGCTCAGAGGCCACAGGGCCAAGACAGCAGCCAGGTCTGAGCCCACCCCATGGCACCATCTGCCAAGACCAACATCAGCCTGCAGCTCTCAGCCACAGGCCAGGTCCCAACCAAGCAATCCTTGCACTCACCAAGGCTAACGTGGCCAAGCATGGGAACCACCAGGCCTGTTTCTCACTTGATTGTGGAGGGATGGCCACCAGCTGCACCCATTTCCATGACCCACCAGTGATCAAGGGCAACTGTGAGAGATTCACACGGGGCCCATTGCCACATTGCTCCATCCACCTCCCTCCCTTCCCCCTCTGTGCACACTCTGCCACCTCTCCCACTCCTCGAGTGTTTTCGTTTCCTGGAAGTGACAAGGAGAGACGTAGTATGTGAAGACTCTAGTGCTTTGTAAACTGTAAAGCATGCTGCTCATGTGAGATCTTGGTATGGAGGCTGGAACCTCTGGACAGAGTCCAAAGCCCTTCTTCCCCTACCTGCACTCACCTTACCCTGTTCTTCCAATGGGGCAGCAGAGATGCCAGCTCTCATTTGCTTCCTCCCAGCACTTGGAGCTCAGCTGCCGCTGTCTTCACTTCCCTCTCCCCTCCTGCCTTCTGTCTGCCTACCAGGCTCTTGACTGTTCTTTCCACTGGAATGACCCCTCCACAGAGATGCTGTTCCCACAGCATTTAAGAGTTCATAAAAGAGACCAACGTGTGTGCTCTGCAAGATGTTTTTATCATAGGCAGGTTGCCATCCACATAAAAGTTTTACCGATAGTTCTAACATTATTAGTTCAGAGAATTTGACTTCCAGGCTTTCCCGTCTTCCCCTAATGCTTCTTGCCAACTCCACAGATCAATTGCCTTCTTTCCTCTCACTGGAACCCCTTCCCCACCCCTACCGTCTTTGTTTCTGCAGAGGTTCATTAGTTCACTTGTTCACTCCTTTAACACTTACCTATTAAGGTCCTGTTATGTGTCTAGCCCTGTGCTTAGGGATCAAAACAGCAAGGTAGATGCCATCCTTAGTCCACAAAGCCTACAATCTTCGTGTTTTCTTCTTAACAGGCACACATCACCTGGGGTCTGGTTAAAACACAGATTCAGACTTAGGAAGTCGAGGGGGAGGGCAGTCCTGTGGAGAGCTCACATATAAAAGCGAGTCCAGGGAAGTTGACCTAGCAAGGGGAGGGTTTGCCGGGAGCATGGGAAGGAGGACTGACCTCGTGAACTGAGAACTGGATGGGAACTGAAACGGCTCCCAGGTTCAAGGTCACCCCAACAAGCTGTGGGAATCTGACATCCAAAGACCCAGCTAATTAGAGTAGCTGCTGTTGGCACAGAGCCTCAGTGAAGCCAGCCTGGAGAAGTGTCTCCATCTCCTCCTGCATCCCTGCTGCCTTCCCACCCCCTACTCAAAAGGCAGCCCCTTCCTTGCTTCCCTTTCACACTTTCCCAACAGGTGTAGTAGCTTCAAGGTCTGTGTTCAACCTTATTTCTCTTACCTTGGGTCCAAAGAAATGTTTGTACCCTTTCTGCGGATTTGATCTTTCCTCTCATCACTGAGTTGCCCTTCTGTATTGCCTTTTGTTGAGTTCACCGCTGTCTTACCCCCTCCAAACCCCTCTCCCCAACCCTAACCTCTTATCTCCAGAAATATACCTTTTTCTCTTCTCTTCAAAAAGGCCTGTCACTTTGCCTGCTGGTGGGAGTTTCTTTTCTGGGCAAGGGGCTAGGAGAGACTGGAGACCACGCCCCATAATAGCATAAAATCTGAATCCCTGAGAGGCCTGGATAGGCTCTGTCCTAGAGGACTAGGAGGCAGGGGTTCTGTGCAGACCCTTGGAGTGCACAGCTCCAGCCAGGCCTGCAACTTGGAACACAGGTGCCTCCACGTGTCCCAGGACATTGGTCAGCCCCTCTCCCTTTGATCAACAGGAAGACTGGGAATGCACGTATGTTCAGAATATCCAAAAAGTTGTTGGTTGGCCATTCAGTGCTTTAAAGAAAAGTGAGATCCTAACACACAGTTTTGCTAGGGAAGAGGTAGGTCTGAGCCTCTCTCAGGAACATATCAGCCTGCAATCTCCTGTCAGTCACAGCCCTCATCAAGCAAATGCCAATCCCAAGAAATAGGCCTCATGAAAGGGTATGAATTATTTACACCAATCAGCTGTCAATGAGTGGGACAATTATGGAGGTCAAATCCAAGGGTAAAGTAGAGTGGTATTTTTGAGCCTGCTTGGAGACTGTCAGATTAATTTTCACTTATTTATTTCTGACCTTATAGAAAATGTATTACCACAAGGTCAAAACATTTCTTTCTCTATAATTTAAAACTTCAGAAGTGGAGTGAGAAAAATCAGCAAAAGAATGTAGACTTTGGACTTGCCTTCAGTTCTGGCTGCCCGGCCCTTTGGGAAGATGATTTAAACACTCTGAGCCTCAGTTTCCCCTTCAGAGAATAGGTCTGAGTAAGTCTTCCCTTAGGGAGTGTCCTGGACATTAAACACATGATAAGTAAAGCTAAAAGCTTGATTATTTGGCTACTAAGAGAATCATTTTTTTTCCTAACAGCTCAGCAAGGCTGTCAGGTTATGAAGGCACAAACTTAAAAAGAGATCCCTCCAAACAAGCCAACTGGTCAGAAGATGCTAAGCTTTATAAAATATATTTATATTTCACATAGACTGGTATTTGTAAATACAGTACAATTTAGTATGTTAGGTCAAAAGTTGGGTTGTGGAGCTTTGAGTTTCAAAAGATGAACTGCCCCAAATCTACTGAGTTTTGCCTTAATTCTCTTCTTACATTTGCACTCCCATCCACAGTCAGTCAAGATCCAGCTCAACACCCCAGTGCTGGTCACAGTATCTGGTACACAGGAGATGTTTAATAAATGCTTGCAGCTAATTTTTTGAATGAATACAATCTGTAAGGAGAATCTTAGAGTTAGATCAGTGTTCTGTGGAAACTGAGAGATAGAGATTCGATCCCTGCATTCAAATAGTTTATAATCTAAACATGGAAAGGACACAGTCACAGGAGCACATGCCCACGCACACACACACACACACACACAGAACCACTGGACTGCCAACGTTATAGTAGATGGTTTAGACTCAGAATGGGATGGGAGTTCAGAGAGAACTTTCTGGCAGAGTCCAGACATAAGCCATGCCTTGGAGGATGTGTGGGGGACACAGACCTAGGGCAGCCTGGGGTGGGTGGGCTAAAGCACAGGGGAGGCAGGGAGCCAGGATCACCCTAGAGCTCCGGCTTACGCTTAGGAAGCCACATGCCCTGCATGACCTGGACAAGAAGTGAGAATAGACAGTGGGTACCAAGAGTGAGGAGAAGGAGAAAGGCCTAGAGCCCAGCAGAGATGCTCAAAGCCCTGAATGCCAGGAGCCCTGGTCCCCTCCCCTGTAACCTGGGCACAGCAGCATCGTCTGCTGCCTAGGTTGTGCAGAGCTGTGAGGAGTCTGTTCCTACAACGCTTACACCACCACCTAGCGCGAGGCAAGAGCTGTATGTGCTTGTTGCTCTTTAGTGGTTGTGGTTAACATTATCCTTGAAGAGCTGGAGAACAGTGTGCATGGACTGTTTTAGGAAGCCAAGTCTGGCAAAGCAAAAAACCAAGATAATTACCGGATATTTAGGCCAGAAGAGAACTGATTAGCATAGCTCTGTAAGGCACACTTAACAACACCCAGTGACCTAATTTCTCCAAGGAGAAACACGAAGCCTCGCTGTATTCCTCCCTGCTCCAGAGGCGATGGGGAGGCAAAATGCAACATTCCCTCCCCCAGCTCTTTGTCTCAAAGGGTTTTTAACCAGCAAAATAATCTAAACAGCCTTTCAAGGTTCTGCATGGACTTAACATTTCCCCATCACTAGGCATGTGCTCACTTTATTAATAACAAATACCCCTTCTGGCCTCCCTTTCTCCTTTTTAACATCCAAATCCATCCAGCAGACCGAGGTATGGTGCTAAATACTGGGCAGGACTGGAGTTGAGAAATGATAGGGCACAGGCCCTAATGGTCAAATGGGAGGGAATGGTCATGTGAACAGCTCAGAACAATGAAATCATGAGGGGATAGGGCCAAAATCTAGAGAGGATTCAGCAGAAGCACAAAAGAGGGAATAGTGAATTCTAAGGTGAACAAATGGGTCAGAAAATTCTCTCCAAAGTGGGAGCTAAGTCTTCAATTTGATTCCATGTTGCACATGGATGGGGCCGGGGAGTCATTCCCGAGGAAGAAGTACCAGCAATGCCCAGAGAGGTGAAAGAGCAAGGTGCTGGCAGGGGCTGCTGGTCACTGGGTCCAGTGGGAATGCGGGATGGACAGAGGGAGCAGAGATACAGAAAACTAGAAGGTCCAACAAAGGCCAGATCACAAAAAGCCTCGAATGTCAGGCTGTGGGGGTATGGCTTTCCTCTGAGGGCAACAAAGAGCCTATACTCATGCATTTTAGAAAGGAGAATGGTATACGCAGGCTTAAGATAATGACAGAAACTCTAATTAACTGAGCATCTGCTGTGTGCCAGACACAGTATTTCACACACAACAGCTCATTCAATCTTCATGACAACCATGAGTCTGGCACTGCTTCAACTCTCACTTAGAGATGAGAAAAACGGATGTCCAGAATGGGCAAGTAATCTGCCCAGGGTCACACAGCATAGGAAGGGGCTTACCAGACTTCAAACATAGGCAGCTTGGCTCCAGGGCCCACATGCTGATTACCAGGCTCTACTGTTGCTTTAAAAATTACTCTGCATGTGAAGGTGGACACAGAGAGGGCAAGGTGGAGGCCTGGAGAGGAGCGAGAAGGTGTTTGAAATAAATCCCAAAGGTCCCCAGTCTTCACTATTGTTTGCCTTCCAGCTCACCTTCCTTCTAACAAATCCCTTCCCATTGGCCTCTCTGTCCCATCCTGGTGTCCTTCCCAACGGGCCTCCCACCCTCAGCAGCTCCCTCTGGGAACCAGTTTGACCTTTCAGAGGGTGCCAGCCTCCCAGTGCACCAGGCATCCCCTCATCAGAGCTGAGCTGTACAATCGAAAATTGATTTCTTCTGTGTCCGTTCTCCTTGTACTCCAGCCTAAGACACATGCTTTTCTCCCTGGAAATTCCTACCTTAATTTTGCTTTCTTGTTCAGTAAACATTAGGAGATGACGCTTATGAGGAACTCCATTTTATTACACTGCAGTCTAGCAAACATAATCCAATTAGGTGATGCCTTATTTGAACACACTTCAGCTGGGTTCTTCCTCCCAGACTGCACCATCCCTCTTAGCTCCGATTTCTTAGTCAGCTTTGAGCAGTGAGTAGAAAGAGAAGGGGCCTACAGCCTAGGATCAAATTCCAGATTCACAACCTAGTATGAAATGTTGGACAGACTGACTCCCTGAGCTTACATCCCTTGTCCAGAAAATGGGGGACATGGGTAATGCCCGCTCCCTTTGCATTGTAACGAGACATCAGTGAGATTAACTCTGTGATGTCCTGTCTTCTGGAGAAACTCTCCCACTAGAACACTGGGATGAGTGTAAGCTCTGGGGGAATAGGAACCTTGACGATCCTGTCTACCACTGGATCCCCAGTGCCCAGTACAGAGCTTAGCACCGAGAAGATGATCCATGAGTATTTTGAATGAAGGAAGGAAATGAATGTCTACATACACCTCTCAATTTTTCAGTCTGTGTGTGTGTGTGTGTGTGTGTGTGTGTGCACACCCTGCAACTTTCTTGGCCCTTAAATCCTTACTATAAAACTTTTTTCAATTCTGTTGTACTCTCCTGAACCTACCTTGCAATACCTGACTCACTAAGTCAGTGAAATTAGGTCTGCGTGGTATCTAGTTACAGAATTTTTTTGGCTTCTGTCATGCAATTCCCAGCCGTAGGATAGGAGGGGTGGGGAAGAAGCATTTAGCCAGGCAGTGCAGAGAAGGGCGGTGAGAATGGAAATGAGGGTGTTGGTTAATGGATGCGCTCCTTTATGAACTCAGGTGTGACCTCTCCTAGGCACGATTTGGGTTTATACCTGCAACCCACAGCCTGGGTCCCTCTAAGCATCTTCAGGGCACTGGTGCCCTTGGTTAGAAGCAGGCCCATGTGACCGAGGCTTGTGTCCTGAATTCCCTGTGTCGTCCGGCCCCCCACAGATGGGAGCTGGGTTAGGGCTGCCTTGTTCTTGCCCAGGACACAGCGGGTCCCCATGACGTGGCCCTGCTGGACTCTGAACAGTATCAGGCAGTCATCTGAGCTCCCAGGGATGCTGAGGGCTGTGAGCGATGCAAACTCTTTGGATGTCTGCTTCCCACAGCTTGCGCAAGAGGCCCGCCCGAGACGCATTATTAAAGATTAAAGGTCTCTCTAGTCCCTGTGATCTTCACCATGTCAAAGGGAAAGAGTCATTTTTTCATCCTTCTTGCTGTCTTTTATTAATATTACAGGGTTTTGCTCTAAAAAGGAAAAACTCAGGATGCCTGGAGAAGACGGGTATGCTGAGCGCTTTAACGTCCCCGTGGCTTTGTCATTTCATTTCTTGCTTATGTGTGCAGCAATCATCAGAGCTCCACCTCTTCTGATTTGGGGGGAGGGGGGGAGTAGGACTTGCTCTTTCCTCTAAGCACCCCTTGGCATAAACCAAAGACCTTTGGACTTGGGGGCCGCAAACTAGGCTGGGTTCACAGAAAGCAGAGCTGCCTCAGATATCATGCACAAGGGCACAATGAGCCTACCTGTAACTCAGTGTTTTCTGAGCACTTCCTCCATGCCAAGCACTGGAACAGGCATGCATTGACGGACTTGGGCAAGGGGCTGCTCTCCCAGGGCTTACACTCACTCATAACGAGGGCTTGTCTTAAACCAGCGAGGAGGGTGAGCACCTAGGATACTTGATTGAGGTCTGACTTTTTCTTTTTTTACTATTATTATTCTCGAGACACATCAGGGGTGTTCAGGATTCATTCAACAACTATTGTTTAAGTCCCTGCATGGTGTAGGGCCCTGGGGATACAGACATCAATCAACGGAGGTCTAATAAAGGAGCCAAGTAAAAGGGAATGCATAACCATGTGCCCCATGGAGGACCCACCTGAGTTCAAATCCTTGCTCCTCGACCAAGAAATGGGGAAAAGAGTGACTACACTGAAGAGCTGCAGGGGCCCAAGGGAGAGAGTATGTAAACAGCTGTGCACGTGCCCAGTATATAGAAGGTGCTGTGACATTGAATCCATTATGACTGTGCAGGTGGTGCATGCCTGGGTATAGGAGAACCCAGGCTAAAGGGGTGCCTAGGTCTACTGCACAGGTGGGAAGGCTTCCTGGAGGAGGAGACACCTGAGCTGAGCCTTGAAGGACACACATGACTGACTCTGACAGAGACGAGGAGACAGATGTTCCTGGCAGAAGGAACACAAAGGCAAAGAGGCATGGATTAGTCTTGTGAGTTTGGGGAAACTCATGCAGTTCAATCATGACTCCAGTATGCAGGTGGGTGGGTGATAAAAGCAGAGAAGGGAGGAGGGCCCAGGTCAGAAAATGGGATGAGTGAGTGACGCTGAGCAGGTTGCTGACCTCCCCGTGCCTTAGTTTCCCCAGTTGTCAGATGAGGACATAACAGTTAAAACCACATCACAGGGTGGCTGAGAATACTGCCTGGCCCACAGGAAGTGGAAGTTGTGATTAATTCTCTAGTCTCACAAAGACATCTGCAAGAGGGATATTGTTATGCCCATTTTCCAGCTGAAGAAACTGAGGCTCAGAAAGGTATAGGAACTTGCCCAAAGTCCCATAGGGAGCGAGGGCAGAAACACTGCTCACATCCAGTCAGTCTGAGTCCCAGGCCCATTAGGCCACTTTGCCTCCAATCCCAGAAGTTTCATCACGTGACAAGTTCTGGACCAGACCCCCCACCTAGGGGACCATGAGTTTTGGTGTCCCTTTCACTTGGTGGCATGCGGTGAACTTAGTTCCAAAAGCAGTCCTGCCTTCCACCAGACATGCCACAGCCCCTCATGAGAATCTGACTAATGTCAGAGACTCGAGGACAACAGCCTCACTGGGTAAGGCAGCTGCTCTTAGGAACAGGACTCAGTTTCCAATTTCACACCCCAGGCCCGGTGCTAAGTCTCTTACACTTAAGACCACACCGAGTCCTTGTGACACCCTTTCGTGTAGGTGCAGTTCTCAACCCTGTTCACAGACCAGGACACAGGCAGGACAGAGATTCAGTCATCAGCCTACTCAGCTCAGGAGCTAAGCCGGGGCCGCACCTCCCCCTCATCATCGTAGAACCTTCGACCGAGCAGGCAGTATCTTCCACCTAAAATGTGTTCTCAGGAACCCAGCAATTAAGTTTTTGCTCACCAGCCTGTATGGAGGGACTGGAGAGAACCATACTTGGGCTTGGGATACGTCTCATCAATACGTCAGCCCAGATCCTCATGCCATTTCCCAACAATGGATTTGGATCAGAGACTTAATCCACGTTTGCTCTCAAACAGACCCCGTGTGGCACCTAAGTACAAACGTCATTGGCTTCGTGGTCCTGGGGCATACGGCCAAGGGGCATACTGCCCTGAGAAGCACTGAGCTCAGCGCACAGGTGCCGATACTGATGTAGGATGTTGGTATCACAGGCAGCAGTTACTGAGTGCCCCCTGAACCCTGGGCAGCACTTTCACTAGCTTTCAACCAGTCCTCATAACCAACCGTCTTGTACTCTGACCATCTCCATTTTCCACATGAGGAAACTGAGGCCCAGAGAGAGTAGGTAATTTACCCCAAGTCACACAGCTAGTAAGAAACTAAAAGAGGCCTGATTTAGGAAATCCTGGGTGAGTGGGGAGTGAGTAAGGACTGGGATGTGGTGACGGTCCAGGTTATTTCCATGAGGCAACTGGCCTCCATGTTTATTTCACAGCCCACACCACCCAGCCCTGGGCACACCCACTGTGAGGGGCCTCATAGGTGAGGGGCCAGCCAGGTATGCATGCTGCCCCTCTTGCCTGGGCAAGGTGGGGGGCCCAGGCGGGCAGAAGAAGGCCACCACGCTGAAAGTGGCAATGGCTTTGTTTGTGTGGGAACTCAGTGCCATGTGCTCAATTCCGCTTGAATCACGTTGGCAAGAATTCCAGGAGCAGCGTGGAGTTTCCTTGTGATTTTCCAAGACAGAAAGTGAGAATGGGCTGGAATAAAACCAGCCATCGAAAGCAGCAGAAGGAAAATAATGCAGAAAGGTGACAGGCGCTTATGCGTGCTTTGCATCCCAGGGCCGCTGCAGCAGGGTGAGTGCAGCCCACAGATGCCATGGTCTCAGGTATCAGTCTCCTTTAGTGACTGTCCCCAGGCAAGGGTGAAGGGATTTCCTGTCCATTCAGAAGGGAATTCAGCAAATATCTGCCAAGCATCCCCTATGTTGTGCCAGGTCCTGCCATGGGCACTGGGGATGGGAGATGACTCAGGACCATCCCAGCCCTGCAACCGCTCACAGTCCAGTGGGGGGACAGGGACACATTAACTAAAACCACATACAATAAATAGGCACAGATGTGTGCTGGGTGATGAGACGCAACCTGGGAGGCAAGGCTTCTGCAGGTGCCAGGAGCACGGTCATGATGGGACTGTCCCAGTCTGTCCTCAGAGGAGGCTGGGCAGTCAGACCAAGCTGGGAGGTACGGGGCCACTGGGCCACTGTCCTCCCTGCAGCTCAGTGGCAGGGAGCCAAGGGGAATGAGTCAGGCTCTTCTGGGGACTGCTTACTCAGGCAGCCAGGAGCAGGAGGAGCTCTGGGGGCCGGGGGAGGGGCTGCATAGGGAGATGGGATATTCAAGGCGCTCCCTCTAACAACCGGCACATGGGGATTGGGACCTAGGTCTGTCTGCCCCTGATAGCAAAGGCCATCCCAGAGTTCCCCCTGTGCCTCTTTACCCCTTCTGCAACCCACCTTCCATCCCCCTCCCCCGAGTTGCCCCAGGTCCTGCTGCTTTGTCCCCTCCCTTCCTAGCCCGGCTGACCAGCTGATCCAATTCTGCTCAGCCTAGTTCACAGGTAAGAAGACAGTTCTGGAGTCAGGAAGACACCGCACACCCTCAGCAAGTTACTTTAAATTCCGTGAGACTCGGTTTCCCCATTTGTAAGACAGTGACAAGAGGGCCTCTAGGAAGTGAAGCATGTGAAACATTTAACACACCTTTCATGGCAAAGAAGGCATCACTCCCTTCCCCCTCTCCTCTCGGCCTCTGTGAGAAAGACCATCAGGATCTGCATGGGAGGGAGGCTTCAGCCTGCATATGGTCACCACCCCACTCCCCACTCCCGTGTGGCTACATCCCAGCCTCTCTTCTGATTTGGGGTCAGACCTCATGCTGGGGGAAGACAGGTTGTTGCCAGGACCTCACCCTCAAAAGGATGGAGCCCCACCACTGGTTTGCCTTCACAATGCTAAGGCATCGCTCTGCGGGACTGTGTCTATACCTATGGGGAGGCAGTTAGTATTTTCTGCCCCAACCGTCTCTTAAGACTTCCAAAAGCCGTAAGTTTCCTACCCACTGGGTAAAGTGGTATTTCCTCTCTCCACTGGAATGCCCCTCCTGTGAAGCCACACCCTAGAGCAGAAAGGGCATGCACTTTGCAGAAACATCTCTGACTCACTTTCCCTCCGCTCCCTTCTCTGCAGCCTTGCAGGCCTTCTCCCAGCTGTGACATACAAACCCCTTCCTGCCGTGGCATCATTACCACTCCCCAAGTCCAGACACAACCCTCACCTCTGTCAGGAGACCTTCCCTGACCTCCAGCCTAAGGAGACCCACCTCCACATTCTTTCCTCAACATTGCACCCCATTTACTTCCTGGCACAACAACTTAAGCTTACTTTATTGGTTTGTCACTTTGTTCACTGTCAACATCCCCCACAGATCAGATCAGAGGCTCTGTGAGGGCAGGAACATTCCTGCTTGGGCCACTACTGGTACCCAGGACCTGAGCAGGGCCTGGCATGCAGTGGGCCCCGGTTACAAATGTGTTGAAGGAAGGAACTAAAGAAGAAATGGGTGAAGAGGCAGGCTTGGGTCTGAATCCCAGCCCAATGCTTAGAAGCCATGAGAGAGCAAATTATCTAGCTTCCAGGTTCCATTGTCTTCATATGTAAGATGGGAATAATAATAACCATTTCAGGTATTTTCAAAGTATTCTTATATGTGAAATATAAGAATACTGACTTCCAGAGCAGTCTTCATACCCTTTCTCCTCCTAGGCAGAAGCTTCCTGAGCCCAAACCAAGTTCTATCTTGACATATGAACCACATGTGTCCTCCATGGCCCAGTATGTGGTGCATGCTCTTTTCTGCTCATCTTCCCTCCCCCAAGTCCCATAAAGATCTCCAACAGTCTGTGGCACCTGTCACTCCCTTCTCCTTGGTACAGGTAACACATGCCTTTAATGGTAAGGGAGGAATCTGCTCTGACCTTGGTTCATATCCTGATTTGAAATTCATGGTCCGGGACCCATCTTCCTCCCAATAAAGGTCAGAGTATTTTCCCTTTACACCTGCCCACACTCGCGTTCATGGGCAATTCTTTTGTTCGCTCCTATAGCTCTGTAAGATCTGTTCATAGTTGTTGCATTTGTTCTTAAGGATTCTCCTGGGCCATTCAGGTGCCCTACTGCAAACCAGTACATGCTGTAATACCCTGCCATAATACATTTATATGTGACAGCCCGAGAGGGATGTGTTGGACAGCCCCCTAGAAATGACCAATCTATAGGCTCATCCCTCCAAACACAAAGGCCATGCCAGCCTTCTGTCCCACTGAACCTTTCTAGGGCCTCGAAGCAGTTGGAAGCAGACAAGGATTTGAGAATTGCTTTGCACCCCCCAGCACCAGAACCACACCAGGATTTTACCACCTGCCTGGTTCACTAGGGCCCCCAGAACTCTCTATACCAGCTCGATATTCTGGAACCAGAAGTTTCCACACCCTGGGTCATGGCAGAAAAAACACAAACCTCAGGACATCCTTCCTCATCACAGCACCACCCATTCACAGACCAGTCTTCCTGGGCCCAGTAAAAAAAAGCTTTAAGATTTATTAAAGTGAAAATGTTATACAGGTAAAGATAAAAAAGTATAGGCATAGAGTGTAAATCCAACATCCATCCCCATCTAATTTAGAAAACACAATCTTATGAAGATAAGTTCCTCACTCCAGGGAGCATTCATTCAAATGAAAGCAATACCAACACCCATGTCCCTCATGCTGACTTCCAGAGCGGCCTTTATACCCTTTCTCCTCCTAGGCAGAAGCTTCCTGAGCTCAAACCAAGTTCTGTCTTGACATGTGAAACACATGTGTCCTCCACGGCTGGTGGCCCTTTTCCTTTGAAGCTAGGTTCTATATATTCCCAAGTCTCATAACCACGAAGCACCATCTCCTTTGGTTTCTACCCACTGTCGAACTCAAGATGTGGACAGCTATGCTGGAAGCCTGGGTTCTCTTTTCCACTGCTGTCCTTCCATGCCCAGAGCCACTTGATCTCTCTCAAAGAAGGCAGAAAGGCAAGAATTAAGCATCAATTCTCAACAATTAAGCCACAGACATTTCACACATACACAATCATCTCAGCAGGATCGTAGTGAACATCAGAAACCGAGGCAGGTGCCACAGGGAAGTGACCCACCCCCACTGCCCCACATCCCAACATTCATCCCACAGTCACTATGGAGCACTTCCCTGTGCCAGGCACTTTGGCCAGGTGCTGGGATGCAACAGTGGACAAAGCAAACCAAAGTCCTCATCCCTGTGAAGGGTCCTCATTCTACAGGAGATGGACAGACAATAAATAAAGAAGCAAAATAGGGTTCAGATGGAGGTAAGTGCTATGGAGAAGTACTCAACAGGGAAGGAGGCCAAGAGGGGCAGACAGAGGTGCAGTTTGACCTGGGGAGGCCAGGGAAGGAAGGCCTCAGTGGGCAGAGCACAAAGGAAGGCAGGGGAAAAACCATGCTGATATCGGGGCAGGAGAAACAGGAATGTGCTCGGTGTGTTTGAGGGAGTGCAAGGAAGAAGAGTCTTGGGAGCTAGGGGAGGCCAGGGAGGTGGCACAGGCCAGACTGAAGGACTTTGCTTTTGCTCTGTAGCGCAAAGGAAGCCACTGGAGGGCTTTAAGTGGAGGAGGGTCATGATCTGGTTGGTGGGTGAGGAACAGACCACAGGGGCCAAGGTGGGAGCAGAGACACCAGATGCTTTTACAATGGTCCCAGTGAGTGAGGATGGTGCTTGGACTGGGGGGTGCTGGGAGGAGATGATGACAGTGGTAGGATTCTGGCTATGTGTTAAAGGTAACCCCAACAAACTTTGCTATAGACTAAAGGTGGGTTATGAGAGAAAGACATATTGAAGATGAGCCTAAGTCTGAAGGCCAGCTTAGTATCGTCTACAAACTTGTCAATGCATGGTCTTTTATCTTTTACTTCCCTATACATTTATAAGAGAGATAACCACAAAAGCTTGACATGGTTTCCTAGGAGCATTCATTTCCTAACTTAAATCAGCTCCCAGAAGTAATAAATGAGAATCTGTTTATTAGACCACTCCATCCTAGACTGCCTGAATATTTCTAGTAGCCCTTGGTATGAACCTAGTTCAAGAGATTGAAAGTCTTAAGTAAATCACACCATTGGTAGCTTCATTCATTTGTTAACAAACATCTACTGAGAGCCTAGTATGTGCCAGCAACTCCAGTCTTAGCTATGGGATGAATCTATAAAGAGCACTAAAACACAATTGATCCTTGTTATCCAGAGCCTTATGGCCAGGGAAGACAAACATTAAACTGACAAGTTGCTGTATTGGAGGTGGGGTAGTATTAGACAGAACCATGAACAAACTGGTATGGGGGTATCAGGAAGCTAGCCAGTTGCTGAAGGAATAGAGGAAGGCTTCCCTTTTTTTTACTTAAGTAACTTTACTTAACTAAGACCTCAGGTAGAATAATTGACACTCTCCTTACAAGAACTATTTTACTATAAATCTAGTAACCTAATCTTGTCTAACCCTGACAAATAAGAGAGCTCCAAGTGGCTCAGCTTTGCAAAGAGTCACATAGTAAAAAGCTAGTCGAAGAGTAATGGAAAGGAATTCCAATGCAATGGCTACCTGTGATCCCTAAAGAACATTAAAGGGGACCCAGTTCATAACCCACAAAACATCTCTCACTTCCAGAGCCTCCGACACCAAATACCAAAATTATCCTCCCCAGTCATTCTGTCCTCTTCCCTCCCCATTCACAGCTGCCTTTGGTCAGGATGAACTTGGGCTTCCTCACTAATCTTTTCCCCTCTCTTGTCTGCTTCTCTGCTTCTCTCAACACCTTTCCTGATTCTTCACAACAAAGATTCAGACTCCAGTTTGGCAAAAACTAAGCTGGGATAATAGGAAGGAGAAGGAATGCCCCCCCCCCACCCACGTAAGTGTGAGATCTGAGATCCTGCTCTGGATAACCAGATTGTTCAAGGAGGAAAAGAACCTCAGTCATCTCAAGTTTTAAGAAACCCTTTTGAAATTCTTGCAGATAAAGATCACTCTAACACCAGAACAAGACTGAACTAAACTGGAACATTATTCTGAGGCTGAAGTTAAGACACCCTTCTTAATGGACTGTTATAGCTGGGTTTTGACTTGTGATTTTTGAAGGGCATGGCTTTTTCCATGCTCTTCCAAATGTATATAACAATGAATGGTGTTATAATGGACTTCTTATAAAAATAGGTTTTTATAACTACAAAAAGAAAGGGAAACATGGAACAAAGCATGCCCAAATTCATTTTTTAGTGCAAACAGGTTGAAAAAGGAATGAAAAACATTTCTCTAAGAGAAAGATTGACTCTTTAGAATATGGGTAACTTCTCTTCTATGAGGCAGGTATGAGTGGTCCACAGCTCTTCATGTAAGAAAAGCTGCATTACTTTATTTGTCTAAAACAAATTAAAGCTAAGTCTGGAAGTAGCCCCTCATCCCCACCCCAACACACACACACACACACACACATTCTTAGAGTAGCCAAAAAATACATGACATCTGTACTGTTTTTGAGAGGCATCTGTCTCTCCCCATTATTATGTAAGAGCCCATGAGCTCTTACACCATTAAATACCTCTAAGAAGCAGCCTGTGGTCTTGGGCTCATCTACTTGTCCCACACCCTCCTCATCCTGAAGGTGGGCAGCTGCACTGACTCCACAGGCTTGGACACAGAGGGCTGGCCCAGGCTGGGACCCTAGGGCCAGAGTTCCCCACAGAGCCCTGAGCCTTTAGAGTCTGCAAACACCTCTGGCCTCTCCAGGGTGGATCTCCTTGACTTCTTGCAGCTCTTGAGATCTCATTTCAAACAACCCAGCTCTGTTGTCTCTGTGAGCTGACAACCTCCACTTCACAGAGAGGCCAGGCAGGTAGCCTGATGGAGGAAGCGTTCCAAGGGGAACTGTGGGAATTGCAATACAGAGGTCGCAGCCCAGGTCAGCTCCAGCGAACTGATGCACTGTAGGCCCAGAGTTGCTGGATCTTTCGATTTTTCAAAAGAAGCCAAATATTCAATTTTTTATGTGAAACCTCCCAATTTATCAATGTTAGCAATTTGTATAAATTTAAAGGGAGGAAGGATGTCGGCCAAACAAAACATCTCTGCATACAGCCCAGGTCCTCCACCATGGGGACAATTTTGCATCTTTGCCCTACAAGCTTAGCAGCATTAATGCACCCCTGAGGCATGTCTGCCTCCTTGGGATGGAGTGTGAAAACTAGCCAGTGAAGACCCAGCCTAAATTAATTGCTCAGCAGGGTGTCCTGCCACACATTCAGTCACCTGAGTAACAACAATGAGCACCTGTTATGTACTTGGTGGCAGCTTGCTAAGCAATGGGATGCAAAGATCTCCGAGGTGTGGTCTCTGCCCTTCCGACCTCAGAATCCTGTGGGCAGAAGAGGCCTGTCAAGACAGCATACCAATCACTGTCCAGTTGCTGCTATAAGTCTTACAAAGAAGAGGCACATGGGGATGCCATGATAGTGAATAATGGGGAGATTTAATTCAGGGGCTCAAGAAAAGGACTGAGGGTGAGCAAGAGTTAGAGTGAGTGAAGGGTGCTCTGGAACCAAGACAGAAGGGTTTGCTTACAAAAAAAAAAAATCAGACAAACAAATGTGTTTGCAGGGTCCCAAGAAGGCCAGATTGGCTGTATTGCAGAGAGAGAGGGCGGGATGTGGCACAAGAGATAGACAGGCCCAGCTCAGGCAGGGCCTTGAGGTCATGCTAAGGACTCTGACCTTCATTCTGAGCTCCATGAACAGAAGGGAGTAACTATGGGGAATGGTTAGAGGGGACATATGGGGACATTGGAGACCAGTTAGGAAGTGCATTTCAAGGAGGCATCCCAGAGCATGGCTGAGGGTGGCAGAGAGAATGGAGAGGTATCTCAAATCTGGCCTGTCCAGGTTTGAGATTCAAATTATATTTAAGAAGCAAAATGGATGGAACTTGCATATGGGGATCAAGGTTGATAAGTGTTGAGGATGACTTCCAAATTTCTGACCAATTTAACTAGAGGACTCATTCATTCACAAATATATCCTGAGCATCTACTCTGTACCAAGCTCTGCTCCAGGACTAGGTTTACAGTGACAGACAGAAGAGATGAATACCCCTGTCTTCATAGAGCTCACTTCCAGCAGGGAAAGACACAAGTCACAAAATAAGTCAAATATATAGCATGTTGCTAGGACCAACTACATAATCTGTGGGATCAAGAGCAAAAAGAACTTGTGGGCTTTTTAAATAAATATTACAAATTTTGAGATGGCAACACAGAGCATTACACCAAGAGCAGGCACCTTCTAGGCACAGGACTGTGTGTCTGCACGGGCTGTATACCGATGAACCTAGCTAGCCATGCATACCATACGCAGGAGAAAAGTACATCAGAGAAGTGGGTTACAGTGTTTCTGGAGAAGGGAAGTTGAAATTTTATAGAGTAAACAGGCAAGGCCTTAGTGAGAAGTAATGTTTGAAAAAATACCTTAAAGAGATGAGGGACCAAATGGTTATCTAGGGAATAATAAATACCTAGGGAAAGGCGCCTTTGGTGGAAGAAACAGTAAGTGCAAAGTTTGTGAGCCAGGAGCTTGTATGCTGTGTTGAAGAACAGCGATGAGGCCAGTGCGGTTAGAATAAAGCAAGCAAAGCAGAAAGGAGTAGATGATGAGACTGAAGAGGTACAGGGGACAGATCATACAGGGCCATAGAGGCCACAGTGAGGATGTTAGCTTTGAATCTGAAGGAGGTGGGGGCCACTGGAGGGTTTTGAGAAGGGTAACCTAACCTGACCTATGGTTTAACATCATGACTCCAGGTGCTGATTTGTGAATTTAATGAGGGGAGATGAGTGGCAGTGGGGGAGAAGACAAGTACAGAAACACGGAGGCCACTTCAGGGGTTATTGCCATGCTCCAAGCAGGAGTTGGAGGTGGCCTGAACCAGCAGTTGTGGTCCCAGGAGTTGTGAAAAGTAGCCAGATTTGGGGCACATTTTTAAAGTAGAGCTGATGTGATCTGCTGGCCTATTGGAAACTGTGTGAATTAGAGGAGTCAAGAGTGACTCCTAGGTTTTCTGGCCTGAGCAACTGGGAGGATGGAGCTGCCATTTCCCAAGAGGTAGAGAGCTGGGAGAGGAACAGACTGGGAGTTGTAGAAAATCAGGAGCTCAGTGGAGGACAGGCCAGGTTTGAGACACCTGAAGTGAAAGACATCACGTTGGGAAGGCCCCGAGGTGGGGATAGCACTAAATGAGAAAGGCAAGAGCCAACTACCATAGGGTTTTGTAGGTCATGGAGGGGAGTCTGAATATTTTTCTTGGTAAAATGTGAAATCTCAGAAGAGCTTTAAATACAACCTAATTTACCTTCAGAAGATTATGCCAAGTACTGAGGAAAGAATGGAGAGGAGAAGACCCATTAGGAACCTTTGCGGGAAGGACAGTGGTTGAGATTAGGATGATAGGGTTGGAGAAAAACAACAGACTGGGGACAAGACTTGCTGACAGATGGCATATAACTAGTATTGGAAAGAGAAGAAAGAAACAAAGATGATTCCCAGGGTTCTGACTTGAGCAAATGGAGGGTGTGGATGGGGCCATATACCGAGTTGGCCAAGGGGAAATTAACACTTCGGTTGGATAGGGAACTGTTGGAGGTGTTACTTGGGCAGAGAAATAATGAATGGGTGTCCAACCAAAAGTCCTGGAATTGCAAAGGCAAAGAGGGAGGTGGGGAAAGGCAGATAATCTAAGGCAAAGGGAACTACATGTTCCCCATGTGGACTTGTCTGGGGTGTGCTTAGGAAGGTTGCACTGGAATAAGATGTGAACATGGATGGCAAGACAAGTGAGAAATGCCAGTAGGAACCTAGTGAGGGAGGGTTGTTTACTTCATGTTACCAAGTGTAATGGGTCTCTAGGACATTTCCATGTTGATGAATTCTGGGTTATTTATTTCACTGATAAAGAATCATCACTGTATAATTTGTATGGTATTATTTTTATCTGTTACTTGATTTGGAAATCATATGCCCTTTTTAATTTTTTTATTTGCATTTCACTATGGGCCTCTTGGACACTTGCCACAACTTGATGAAATCATTCTATAAAGGGCTGAACTTATACTGGGGTAAAAAATTGCATCATTTCTCACGTTGATCCCAAGGACTTGCTGATCATAGAGCTGGGCAATGCTGTTCCCTGGCTGATGCACACCTTCCCAGTTGTTAGAGAATAGACATTTGAGCAGATAGATTTCTCCTCTGGCTCTTGCTTTATTAGACAAAGATCTTAAATTTATCCCAGAGTTATTCATTCATTCACAAAATGTGTTAAATCCCTGCTTTGTTCCAGGGGAGGAACAAAGAACAACAGCCCCAGTTCCTGTTCTCATGGAGTTTAAGCACACTCCCACACACACAGACACCTGCAAACTGTGCTAAGTGTTGTGAAGGAAAAACACTGGGATTTAGAAGAGTGTGTAACCAGAGGTTTAGCTAGCCTGGGAAAGCTGGGCTCTAAGGGAGGACATGGTAATTAGGTGAAAGGTGAAGACCAAAAAAGTGGTCTGGGAGAGGTAGCAACATGTGCAAAGGTCCTGTGGCAGGAGAACAAACTGAGATAATTTAAGGACCAAGCAGGAAGACAGTGGCTAGAACAAAGAGAGTGAAGCAAGATTTGTGAAAGGTTAAAACCAATGCAGGCATTTATTTTTATTCTTAGAG
The DNA here is from genome assembly GCA_032199065.1 of Smutsia gigantea. NCBI lineage: Eukaryota > Metazoa > Chordata > Mammalia > Pholidota > Manidae > Smutsia > Smutsia gigantea. The sequence goes on along the minus strand of JAVSCE010019237.1, from coordinate 221,442 downwards.
CAATGGGAACCACTGAAGGCTTTTAGGAAACCAAGAAATGAAGTGGTAAGATTTGCCTTTTAAATGGCCCCTCTGACTACAGTGCAGATGAAGAGATAAGAAGGAGCAAGAGTGACTGGGGCAGACCTGTGAAGAGGGCTCTGTGTCTGTCCAGATGAGCGGATGGTGGCCTGGACTAGGTAGCGAGTACAAAAGGAGAGAAGTGGAAGGATTTGAAAGGTAAATCGACAGGACTGAATGCAGCTAAGTAAGTGACAGTATCCCTAAGAACTTAAAATGAAGCTATGCCAGAATCATTTGACTTATTGATTATTTGCAATACGGCTAATCCACTAGGAACAAAAGCCATCCCAAGCTGTTGTGAGCTGGCAGTAACTGGATGGTTTAAATAAATAGCATCATTTCCTGCCCCCTGCCATCAGAACACCATGCTGGCCTCTAAGCAAACATAAAATAAGGATACCTACCCTCATGAAGTAAGACACAGCTCATTCATTCATTCTTCCCTTTATTGATTACTATGTGAGAAACCTGTTAACATACTAGATATTACAGGAGCCCAGAGGAGAGGATGTCATTGCCTGCAGCTGGCAAGGGTGGGCAGGGGGAAGAAAAGGGTGGGCAGAGCTGATGAGAACCCAAATGGAATAAAACAGCATAAAGCTAGAAAATCTAGAAGGCATGTGGTGTGGCTGGAGCTGAAAGTGACTACTGAGGAGTAAGAAAGTAGCCATTATTCCAGGTGTGGGTTTTACACCTTACTCACATAAAAGAGGCAATTATTTGCTCCATTTTACAGACTAAAATAGGCTTCTTAGATTTTATGGGATTTTTAAAAACAAATATAACTGATTGCAAATCAATTTTTGTGAGGCTATAAATAAAACTTGGCTGAGGAGCAGCTAATAGTAGCAATGATGGCCTTCTTATCTGATTTGGATTTCATTGCCACTTGAATAGCTCGCAAACAAGATCTTGTTTTCCTCCTCAGTGTCATGGTAAATTTTAATTCTAGTGAACTTTCTTCAGTATTCCAGGCTTGATGTCGTTATCTCAAACCTGAGCTAGGAAACAGATATATTAAAGGAAAGTAGGTAAGTTTCATCTAACAGTGGTCTGACCATAGCTGTAGAATAGATATTTCCCTTTAAGACTGGGGAAACTGGACAACAGAGAGAAAAGAAACATAACCATGGAAAAGTGTTTCTGATATGTGAGCTTGCTCTATTCATTTCACACAACTTTTTTTTTTTTTTTTTACAAAATCAAGCCAAGCCAAGATTTTTGATAGCTTTTTAGGTGGAGGAACCCAACAAATAATTTTAGTTGTTGGAGTTTATGTCTATCCTTAACTTCCTTTGTTTCTATTTCAAAACTTTACTTCAAGCTAATCTTGCTCAAACTTTAGTATAAATTAATGGGAAGAGTGTTCTATATAAAAATAAAAGTGACTCTATACAGGAAATTTTATGTGGAAATATGCACTGGGACTTTTTAAGTTTGGATACATATGGGTGCTGCTTTTCACATTTGTTTAGTGCAAACAGGAATTGAATGAAAGGGAGGTGCAAAGTGAAAAAAGAAATGCTGCATGTACATTTCCCTTTATGAGACTCCTGTAGCTCTGAGATGCAGTGTCTCCGTAAAGTGATTTAACATCCATAAATGCCAATTTATAAAGCATTATCCACTGCCACCGAGGAGAAAAATATTCCCCCCTTTCCCTGCCCAATAAGTAAACTTTGAAAACAATTATAAGTACATGTAATAATAATGCAGCAACTTGTATTTCTATAGCAACTCTCGCTAGAGAATTTCTCAGTGCTTTACAGACAGTAATTAATTAGACCCCCTAACATCCCCGTGAGGGTACCAAGAGATGTGAGAATGCATTGAACAACCCCCAGCAATGACTTGCAGTCACCTCTGGAGTGGATGAACAGCTGTTGTTTAAAAACTGTGTATCAAACAGAATTCAACATTTTAGAAAATTATTGGACTCATAATTCCAAGATGCAACAGAAAACTGAATTTGGTGTGGGCTTTTTGTCTTGTCATGTAAATGACAGAGAGGGATGAGAGCAAGACACTATGTCATCTGCCATCACTGCATCCCCTATGGCTAGATTTACCCATGGCACGAAGTAACTGCTGGGTTCATCATCCCAGAAATGACCCTGTTACTAAGCAATTTTGCCTTAAGAGATGTAACAAACTTTTTTAACAAAGGCATATATGGGACTTATTTGCCAGGCACTGTTTTAAGTACTTAGTAACTACTAATTCATTTAATGCTCACAGAAACTCTTTTGGGGATCAGTATTATTATTGTTGTTATTATTATTAGTTATTATTACCACTTTACAGATGAGGAAACTGAGGCATAGAAGGTTTAAGAAATTTACTCAAGGTCACTCAGCTAGCAAGTTGCTGAACCAACAGTCTGGTTCCAGAGTCCTTGCTATAACCTTTACCCTATGCTACCTCTCAGGGTGTTGACATCACCTGTAAACAAGCTTGAACACTTTCATATTGGCACATTTTCTCAACTTGGTCATGCAGGTTCTATCCTTTTTTCAGGAGGTGGTTTTTTCATTCATGTGGTTACCAGTAGTGGCTCAGAGGCAAGAAGCCAATGGGAAAAGAAAATCAGCGCTGTTTGCAGTTTGCTTCAGCACCTTGGAGAGCATCCTCTCATTGGCCACCAACTTCAGTAGGTTCGAGAGTAACAGGGGAGCATAAGAACAGGCAGGAGCCAAGCTAATCGGGATTTTAAAACTCTTTTCTTACTAAAATTATGCCTTTATAACAACATAAAATGAGTGCAAGATTATCAGGCCAGTTTGGCCCAGGTCATCTCGAGCCTGGGCCCTGACAGCTTTGGTTCTCCCATTCTTGTGTTATTGGGGTGTCTTGGGATTAAAGCTGATGAATTTCATACTTAATATCCAGTCTTCCCACTCCATATGGATCTGCCTCTCTCTCCTTCTTCCCCTCCCCCGCTCACCCCACCCCAGTAGACACGGTCTCCCAGGGCAATTAGATTTTGCCCAAGGAGTACTAGTATACTTCTTCAGCTTGTCCTGCGAGAGAGGCAGTAAAATACATGGTTAAAGCCAAGGCTTTGAATTTAGACTGCCTGAAAATCCACCTCAGTTCTGCCACTTTACAGATGTGACTTTGGGAAAAGTATTTAACTTTTTTAAGCCACGGTTTTCCTTCCTGTAAAATGGGGTGAAGAACGGTCACTGAGTCGTCAGACTATATTCTAAGGCTTAAATAAGGTAATTAGATAACAGATTTTATTAATGAGAAGAAAGAGGGAAAACAGTAATATCCCTTTCTGAACAATGAGATCCATGTGACTGACGTGCTTTCCTTCTGGCTTTGGCTGCCAGCGGCTTCTGGACAAAGTTCCCACTTAGCACTGCCAACGCCATGGGACCCTATGCCCTGCCCTTTGGTATTCTTTCCTTCTCCTCTGGTGCTGAGCTTCCCTTCGGATTGACATATGCTTTGATCCCGATTCTTTCTATGATTTTATTTCCTGTGTCATTTTGGGTCACTGCATGAGATGGAGAGGCGAACATGGGTCATGAACATGAGCCGAAAGTGAGCAAAGAGTTTTGCCTGTTATGCCCCCAAAAGACTAGGACAGTACAAGATAACCACATCTGCTCATCCCATCTGATGCTTTGAATTATCCCTTTATACTTGGATTCACCGCAACCACTAACCCACTAGCTTTGCCTTGGCACTGAGTTAGCTGGCTGCTACAACGTCACCAGCAATCCATGATTCCATGAGCCCCGGCCAGGCAGACGAGCTGCAGGAGATGTTGCGGTGACAATGCTGTTCACAGCACAATCTGTCTTCCTGCCGTTGTCTAAGGACAGAAAATGAGGAAGCAGGGTAGGAGGCTGGTTAGGAAAATTCTTCCTCATCAAGATAACTGATCTCGAGATCTCAGCTGGTGCAGACCCCTTCCCTAAAAAGCCAGCGGGATTCTACCCATGTGACAGGAACAATAGTAGTAAAATCAGTCGCAGCAAAAACATGCCCTTCTGACTCAGAGGCCCAGTGTGTGGGCAGCACTGTGCCACATCTGTGACAGGGAGAGTCCCCTGAGAAGGGCTGGATCCTTCCCTATGACACAGCCGAAGGCTTCAGTGCTGCTATTTGTGACCGATTATCAGGCAATGTAAGTGCACTGGTGGGCGGAGAGGGGAGAGACGTAGTCGAAATCCCATCCAGATGACAGTAGCTAACACAGCCTCCAAACCCTCGCCAGCTGAATCCAACTCCAATTCAACTTAACATTTCTTGAGTCCTTATTATGCGCCAGGGCCAGGGAACTGCTGGATGCAGCGATTTCCAGGCATTCAGTTTCAAGAAAACAGTAAGAACTGGAAAAGATGCTTGCACATTTCCGCCTCTCCTTCACTTCCTCTCCTCAGTCTGTCGGCCTTGGTTTTAAGATTTTAACACCCTCCCAAGCTGGAATCATCTTCCCTTCGGATTTTTGGAAGGAATCCAGGCTACCCTCTTTCTCTCTCAGCAGGTACCCTACACATAGCAATTTTAACCAGGCAGGGAACGCTGTTCTTTCTCCCTCTTCAGGAAATCTTCCAGCTCTGGTCTTGTTATAAGAATCTTGCACTTGAAGTCTCCCTGGGAATAAATACATGTTTCCAATAACTCTAAAGAGTAAGCCAGTGAAATAAAAATTCATTTTTGAGACATAAACTTTAAATGACTGGGATTTTCCATGGAAATAGTGGCACTTTGGTTGTGGCATGGCGGCCCTCAAGTTGACAGTAATTTGCTGCAGTGTGCCAGGCAGTCCCGAAGTTGTTCAGTAGACACGACATCATCAAATACCAGATCTGAATTCTGTTCATATTATTAGAATGAAAATGGTCATGCAATTCAATTGCTTGGAGAATCATCTACACACAGGCATAAATAGGGCTGCCCAGAGGCAAAATTGCTTAGCAAAGAAGTTTGTCTACAGAGCCCCGGGCTTGCCTTCCTTTGCCCTCCCAACTCAGTCCTCCCTTTTACAGGAACCCCATGTGAATTTAAATCAATGTGTTGCCCCTCCCAAGGGTATTTGCTTTTTAAATGTTCTTTTTAGTTTGGTAACGAAGGGATTAAAAACTCACATTTATCAAACACCACAATGGACCAGGCACATTTTCACAGACAATGTTAATTCTTGTTGCATACTATGTACTTGTTCATTCAAAAAATACTATCTACACTGAGCCAGGCACTGGGCTGGGTACTGGAGATCCAACAGAAATCAGGAAGTCGGATCCTCCCCTCATGGGCTTTACAGCCAAATGGGAAGAAAGAAGCAATAAAGTAACAAATACACAAATGTTTGTTAGGCAGTGATGATTGCTATTTTGCAGAAAAATAAAGCCAGGTAAGGGGATAGGAAATTATAGAAATGCATTGCTAAGTAAGACAGAGTGGTCATGGATGGACTCTCAGAGGAGGTGACAGTTGAATGAACAATGAACAAGCCATGCTGATATCTCAGGGAAATTTTTTCCAGCTTGAAGGAACAGCAGGTACAAAGGCCCTGAGAGCACTCAGCATGCTCCAAGAAGGAGGCAAGTGGGAGAGACCAGATGATGGAGGGGGAAAAACAGAGGAGAGACAGAGAGGAAGTGGAGGCCAGACGTGGGAGTGCTTGTAGGCCAGAATGAGGAACTGACTCTGAAGGACACTGGAAGGCACTGGAGGGTCTAAGGAAATGAGAGAGTCATGGACTTGGGTTTTCAGAAGCTTGGTCTGGCTGCTGGGTGGAGTACAGCTGATATGGGAACGAGTACGAAAACCAAAATCCTGTTGGGAGACAGCAGCAGTAACCAAGGTGAGAAATGAAGGCAGCCTGGACAGGAGTGAACCAGGAGAGGTGATGCTGAATGGTCAGACTCTACCCTCTCAGGTGGGGAATATGGTCCCCGTCCTGCAGGTAAGGGAACGGATGCACAGAAAGGGTAGGCAATTACCCACAGCCACTTGGTTGGTTAGTAGTCAAACTGAGTCCTGCGGGCTACCCAGCTGCAGAGGCCTAACTCTACTCTGCCACAGATCCTTCTGTTACCACATGATGGTCTGCTCCCTGCTCCCTGGTAAAGGAATTTTACTCCTCAGAGAGCAGGGTAAAGGATCTAGGAAGGCTGGGGATTTTTCTGGGCCCTGGTAATCTCATGCCAGCCCTTGCTTTGAAAGAGTTCCAGCAAGAGGCAATAGTAATGGGCTACTACTATGGATGGACTCAGCAGTGTTGTTCTAAATGCTTCGCACTTATAACTGCAACTATTCCTCACAACAGCTCCAGAAGGGAACTACTATTATCATTCCTATTTTACAGTTAAGGAAAGTGAGACTCAGCTCTACACTGGTCCAAGGTGATAGCGCTGGGATATGGACCTCGGAGCCCCAACCCTTGAACATCATTCCATTTCCTCCTTGAAGAGATGTTTATTTTTCAGTACTTTCCTACTCAACTTTGGGCTTAGAGACTTAAGTTCACGTTACTGATACACATTGAAACTGACTCCCATTGACATAAACGTGGGGATAGTGGACAGTGTCCAGATAGGGGCTGAGTGGCCCCTTCTCAAGGGTTCTGCCAGAGGCTTCCTGCCCAAGATGGAAGCAGGATGAGATGGCCTTAGGGTCCCCAGCCATCTCCAAGTTGTTGGTAAGTCCCTCCCTGTGTATCACTGGCTTTTCCATCCTGGGACACAAGTCTTCCAGATGTTGGGAGAGAAGAGTTGAGTCATCATTAATAAAATCATGGCTACCAACTTCCAATTTTATTTGACAGATGACAGAGATGTTTCCAATCCTTCATTTTTTCCAGTTTTAAAAGGGAAAGGAAGCTAGAGGTATAGGCTTATGTGGGGAGAACATGGATGAAGGGGAGTGGGAGGGTGGATGGGGGGCAATTCCTGTAAGACCAATGAGCTATTCTGGAAGAAGAGAAGTGGTGCATGCTCCTCAGGGAGAAAGAGAATACAGAGCGCTGATTCTCAAAATACCCCAATCGCTGTTCTCCCCAGAAGTCCCTCTTTGGTGTCATGGAAAAAGCCTTCCCTCTTGAACCACTTGCATCAAAGGCACTTACTCATTTTTAAGAGCTTCCCTAACCCCTCCTTAGGGATTGAATTAGAATTAAGCTAACTTCCCTTTATGCCTCATCCACGTTGATTCAATTTTGCATCAAAACAGCTCTGCAAGACACATATGGTTATGTCCATTTTCTGGATGTGACATCCAGAGGTCAGAGAAGTGAAGTGACTTGCTTCACACAGTTGAGCAAATAGAAGATCAGGGACCCAAACGAGGAGCAACCCCACTGAGAGGCTCGGGCCTTTGCCCTTACACGTGTCCACATCCACACCACCCCACCCCGCCTGAGCTGCTGAAGGCTGGCACTCATTCACTTTTGCATCCTCAGCACACAGTTGGTACTTAGTAAATATTGATGGAAATGACGCACAGATGAATAAATGGATGAAAACTGAGTTACAATGAACTGGCTTCTATAAATATGCACACATGCACTAACATTGTCAGAGACAAAGCCAACAGTTCTGGAGAACCAACTATTCATTCAACAAATTTAAAAGGTGCTGATTGGAAATCCACTGCATGCCAGGCAATATGTCAGATGCTGGGGAACTTGGGTTGACAAAACTATACTGGTCCCTAACCTTAAGGAGCTCAGAATATAGAAGAGGAGAAAGACCAAAACAAGCCAACAGCCAGTAATGTCACAAAGGAAATGGAAATTATTAACAAGTGATGAAGGGAAAGGGCAGGATACTGAGGAGAGGGCTGTGGTCTGGCAGACACATTCCCTGAGTAGAAAATATTTCAGGCTGAGTAGAAGTCATCCAGCAAAAAAGTGGAGGGAAAGTGTTTCAGGCAGAAGGAATGGCATGTGTGAAGGCCCCAAGGCAGACAAAGAGCTTAGAACCTTCCAGAAATTACAGGAAGACTGTGTGCATAGAGCCAAGAATAGGGGAGATAGAAGGAGACAAAGCAAAAGACACTCACAGGGGCCATGTAGGCCTCGTTAAATATCCTGAATTGTTGCCTAATGGCAATGGGAACCCTATGAAATCTGTCCCTGAAATCTGTCACTGCTACGTGGGCAACGGCAAGCAGAGAGAGACCAGCTAGGAGGCTACTGTACTGATGCAGGCAAGAGCCACTGGGGCCAGGGGTGGTGAAGAGAAATGGGTGAATTTGAAAACCTCTTTTGGAAGCAGGTTATTGAGCACAGAAGACAAAACTGACACAACTCAGTTGCACCCATGATGTAGTAAAGGCAGTGTGGACTTGGAAAACAGACAAAATTTTAATCCACAGTGTATCTGTTATGTAGGTGAGCTTTTATGCAGGCCATCAAACCTCTTGGAGCCTCAGTTTCCTCATCTAGGAAATAAGGATAAGAGAACCAGCCTTCCAGGAATATTGTCATCAAATGAGACAATGCATGTGACAGCTTGGAGCATGGTGACCCTCTCCCAAACAAATGAGCATCCCTTTGCCACCTCCAGAGATAGGGAGTCCAACTTCCCAACTGCCCGCCTGCTATTGGGCTCTACTGTCCCAATAAACATTTTTAAAGAAAGAATTAATCCCCATCTATTCCAGGCCAAAGAGAAAATGCAGAATGGCCTTGCAACAGCCTGCCAACCTCGTGCCACTAATACTTGTCACTGACCACAGCCTCTCATCACTTTAGCAGTAACTCAATTACCAGTCCCCAAGCACCTTCTGGCACAAAGCCTCTCCCACGCATCCCCATTGTTTCCCTGAGAAACCCAGGATAGAAGTCAATTTCTTGGCCCTGATGGGAACTTTTCAACACCTGACAGTATCTACTGAGCATGTGCTAAGTGCAGTCTTAAGGCCACCCAGGCTGCCTCCCAAGAGGGAGGTCCTGGCCAGCTGGGAGATGGGGAGGTGTAAGGTTGGCTCTGGCATCAGGGCCTCACACAGCAGATGTTGCTGCCTTCAATGCCGGCCCAATTACGATGTTAACGCTCGAGACATTAATCCCTGGGTCCCTGCCAGCTAGGACCTGCTCTGCTGTCTGGTTTAATAACACCAGTCCTCTGGGGGGATCAATGAAGGGTCTTGGGAAGGCACACTTTCAGCTACTCAGATTCAAAGCCCAACTTCTCCTCTGCATCACATTCAAGGCCAGAAGATATCCAAGTATTTTAGCAGTGTGAATGCCACCCCAGTCACCACAGGGCAGTCAGCAAGGAATGTTACTGCAACTGAGACCCAGAAAATTAAATGTCTTACTTAAGGAAATAAAACACATTTGAGTCCCTTGAATACAAATTTACTTTCCTGATACCCAGGTTTTTTTTAATGTGTTAAGTAAATTATAAACTCCACAAGAGGAAAGAAATAGCACAGTGCCTGGCACACAGAAAATACTTCTGGCAAGAATGACTAGGCCTGATTCACAGTCAATATCGGAACTATGCTCTATGGCTTTGCACTCAGCTGTATAAAGGAAGACTATCCACTCTGCATTATCAGTAACAAATGTTTTTTAACCCCCGACTCCTTACCCTCTAGGACACCCCGAGCCACATTTTCCCTTGTTCTGTCTATGTATAAACTACAACGCAGGTCCCAAAGGAACCTGACCTAGATGCAGGACCATGGAAGTCCTCCTTAAGGTGACTGAATGTACGAGATTTGGAGAATATGCAGATGTGAACCTGGCAATGGTGCATAAGGCAGTGGGGTCAGGGGGCAGATTTGGGAAGTGTGTTCCGAGCAGAAAGGACAACTGTGCAACATCCCGTGGCTGGGCTGTGGAGAAGGAGGTGAAGAAAAATAGAATAAGATGAGGGTGGAGAGAAGGCAAGGCTTGGACAATAAGGTACTCATGGGCTTTACTAAGAATATTGGTCTTTATTTTAAAAGCAATCGGAAGTCATTGAGGAGTTCTGGAGGGAGTGAAATGATTAGCTGTGATCTTGAGCAGACTAGAAAGGAACCTAGGCTGCACATGGGACGGCCAGGTAGGAAGTTAAGCCACTGTCAAGGGAAGAGGAGATTGTGGATTTGACCAAGGAGGTAATGGCAGAGATGGAGAGAAGAGTATGAATTTTAAAAATATTGAGAACCAATGGTTTAGATATGGGAACAAAGGAGAGGGAAATATCAAGGATGGTTCCCAGAATCCTGACTGTCACATCTGGAGATGGTGAGGCAGGAGATCCTGAAAGAGATGGTGGAGGGATGGGGAAGGGGTGTGTATCATGAGCTCAGGTTTGGGAACACTGAGCTGAGACATCCAAACAGAGACATCCTGTAAGCAGCTGGAGATATGGAAGTGGAGTTTGGAGAAGTCAGAGCCAAAGTCAGAAATGTGGGAGTCATTCTGTACAGGTGGTAACTTATATTGTGACTTTGATGGGATTGCCTAGGGACAGATTACATCAAAAGGATGCACCATGATTTACTTCAGCATTCTCCCACTACTGGACATTTGGGTTGTTTCTAATCACTTGACATTATAACAGTCCCAATAATGAGCATCCTTGTCCTAATTTATAGCTTTTTCCATATTCTAGTTTAATTTTCTAAATAACCTACCTTGCTAACATGGTTAGCAATGGATAACTGCTAAGAGAATGAATATATCGTGTGTCCAAAATGAAACAGAAATTCTTTTTTGATTGACCACTATTTGGGGTGGCCTAGATAAGGGCTCTCTTCCAATATGTGGTGATTTATTAAGTCTTCTGTAACTAGCCTCACAAAAGGGACCCTCTTCCTCTGAATTCTAATGCCTAACCCTAGAGAAACTCACTGCATTCTTGTCCTTCAGAGGCCTTATATTTTACCCTTTAGGCCTGAAGGGTAATAGTTTTCCCCTTTGTAAGTATCTAGAACTTGAAAGCTGGGACTATGTTTTTTACTTCTTGACATCCCCTCAGGGCCCAGCAAAACCCTGCACAGGGTCGATGTGTAATGACTATTGTAGGTTAGCTAACTAGGCAAGAGGATGTTAAGAACTAATATCTATTAAACCTCCACTACATATCAAGACTTCCTTCTGGGAGCTTTAAACACAAACCATATTTCAACTGTCCAAAAGAAGTTTTATCCCCATTTTACAAAGGTATTAGGGCAATGGTATCTCATATCCCAGGGGCTTAATGCATAGAAGTTTATGTTTCACTCGCGTTTGTTTCTCACTGAGCTCTACTCCAAGGGCTCATCAGGGACATGTGCCTTTGCATCTTACAGCTCCACCGCCATCAGCAGAAAGTTTCTGAAGGCGCCAGGCTCCTCTGCCTCAAACCAGAAGTGGAAAAAGCACAGCAGATGGCCCTTGAGAGTTGCTTGTGGGCTATGTTTGGCAGTGGCACACATATTCATCACATTCCAGTGGCCAGAACTCAGTCATGTGGGCCTACCTAACTGTGAAGAAGGCTGAGAAATGTAGGCAAGCTGAGTGCTAGACTACAGGGAAGACAGGCTTGGGTGATTCATAGCAGTCTCTGCCATGTGACTATAGAAACCCAAGCCCAGAAATGTTAAGTAGCCTACCTGATGTTACACAGCAGAGCTAGGATTCACAGTCCAGACACACTCCTAAGTCCATGCTTTCTCCACTACAGCCTACTGACTGACAGCAATCATCAGGATGCTGTCCTTCTGGGGCCTCTAAGATGCATCTGTTTGAACCACCTCAGCAATTATTTAATTTCACTTAGAACCTAACTTCAGGCTGCAGTGAGAGTGACAAATTCAACGTGCAATGCCATTTCAGATGTATTTTGCAGATGCATCCTCTCTTTCTTCCAAATATGTTACTGGTGTCCTCCTTCAATGAGTCAATCAGCTCGCTGACATGCCCTCACATTAGGTAGGCACATATTCCTGTTCTGAAGTCTATGCCTCATAAGCTTGACATATTCAGATGCTATGGCTTTTATCGTGAGTAAATTAAAGCTCTTAAAATGTCAGAATGTTTTTGTTTCATTTGACATTCTCACCATACGTCAAACTGCCTCCAAAACAGACATGTCTAAATGGCTGTCTAACCATATCGCCCAGGATGGCTTTTTAGAAGTCTAGGACGTCCAGTAGCATGGTGATCTGAGGCCCTTGATACTCAGTAACTGTTTGGATCTGCTCCCATTTAAGCAATTTACTGACATCACCTGTGCTACAGATCCTGGGCTTGGAAAACCAAGAGGGATCTGGGGAGGTTATTGGCTCTCCCTCTTGCCTTGTAAGCATAAAACATAGAATCTCGGGAAAATTGAGAAAATAAGGACATTAGTAATGACAATAGCAGTAACCCTCAATGAATGCATTTATCCAAAAAATATTCATTGAGAGCCCATTTTGTGCTAAACACGGTTGTAAAAGCTGGAGGTAGAACTGTGCACAAAACAAGATCCCTGACCCCATGGGGCTGACATTCTAATGGGGGAAAGAGCTAATCCACAAGTAAATGTATAATGCATCTAGTGGTGTTGAATACTAAGAAGACATATAAAGGAGAGAGGATGCAAACTGATGGGAAGGGGTACTAGGTTTATACAGGGTGCTAGGGAAGCTTTCTCTGAAATGGTGACATTTGAACAAAGATCCAAAGAAGTGAGGCAGTGAGACTCTAGAGAGACAGGGGATAGTAAATGAGGAGAGTTGAAAAGAGGGTATGTTTGGCAATTTCCAGAAACAGATCTAGTGAGCTGGAGGAGATGGCAGAGAAGACTGGGAAGGGAACAGACTGGGTAGAGCCTTATATCCCACAGTAAAGATGTTGGGCTACTTGGACTAAGATAAGGAGACTTGAGTGGTGGGTATAGCTAGAGAAGAGAGGATGTTTGACGGTTGAGTCCTTGGACATCCCATCACTCACAGATCAGGAAAATGAGGAGGAGCCAGCAAAGAGACTGAAAGGAGTAGCCAAAGAGGCAAGAGAACAAGCCAGGTGGCCGGGAGGCAAGTGAAGAAGGAGCTCAAGGAGAGGGTGATCAACCAGCTGGAATGCCACTGGTGGGCCGAGCACAATGGAGACAGAGAACTAATCATCGGGGCTGATGAGCAGAGGCCACTGGTAGTCATACTGTGAGCAAACGATGCTGGAGATGAAAGCCTCCTGGGAGAGAGATCAAAAGAGAACAGGAGAAGAAAAAAGGGACCTCTCTCTCCTCTCTCTCCTTCTCCCCTCCACCCCACTTAGTACTTTCCGGCCACACTACAGCTCTTTAGGTGAGTTTCCCAAATTAATTCACAAGACCACCTTGGGGGGGCAGTTATTTTCTCCACTTTACAAATGAGGGTCAGGGAGATAATACAACTCATGAGTGTGAAAGCTGGACTTGGCCTGCCTGTGTGCCAGACAGAAGAGCGCCCATCTTCTTTCCTCTGGGCTAGTCCACCTCTCTTAGAGGTTGTCTGGGGCAACCAACACAAAATAAATTCCCACTGTTACAAAATCTCAGAAAATAGGTCGCTCAGATTCTCTGAACAGAGTCTGAATCATTCTAATGATTAGCATCTCCCATTTAGATTTTTAATTAAAGAGGTCCCCTATCCCACCGTTCTACACCACCACACCATGTAGAAGGCTCTTCAAGGAAGTGCTTCCTTTCATTATTCCACTTCCTTGTTCAGTGAAAAAAAAAAAGTCTTATTTGAATAGGAAAAGAATCCTACTAATACCAGTTCTCAGGAGAGTACGAGTCAGTCCTTTGCCCACCTCAGACCCTAACCTGAGCTCCAGGCCTGGGCAAAGAGCCCATGTGCCTCCTAGAAATCTCCACTTGTATGTCCCAGCGCCCCTTGTATCTGTTTAGATGCCTTGAACTACAAGTAAGAGAAAATGCAATCCAAACTGGCTTCACAATACGGAAACGGGTTGTTCGCGTAACAGGCAGCTCCAGCCCATTTGCCTATTTCTCCCATTATTCTTAGAGTGGTAGTGAGACAACTACAATGATTTGAGGCTGCACATCCTCAAAAGATAACACGCGGAGAACTGGAGAGAGTCCCTTCCAGATGCTCTCAGGTAAAGCCCAGGAAGCTGCTTTCCCAGAAGTTCCCAGAAAACCACTCCTCCTGTCTCATTGGCCCAAGTTGGTCACGTGGCCATTCTCACCATGACCGTTTTCATGGTCCCATGACCATTCTCAGTTGGACAGGAGTGGGTTACCCGCCTGGAGGAGGATCATCCTGGAGCTAGGGTTGGGCTCAGCTTCCCTTGAAGGACGTGGCTGCATTGAAGAAGGGGCAGGGAGGCAGTCATTGGACAAAATCAGTGCTCTGTGAAGAAGGAAGAAGAGCCAACCAGCTTCTCGGGCAACAACACACCACGTGCCCTACACCAGAGTCCAAAACTGAACTCCTCATTTCCTCAGCCCTCCCCATGCCCTACCCTATATTCCAGGGGCTGGAAACAACATACCCGCGAATTTAATTTAGTGGAACATAGGAAATAAGAGCTCACCATCTCCCTCATCTCACATGTGTGATGAGTCACTACATCCTGCATCTTCTACCCACTAGATAGCTCACGAATCTGTCCACTTCTCTCCACTTCACCTTTCTTCAGGCTACCACCAACTCTGCCTGGCTTATTTCAACAGCATCTCTGCTCCCTGCCACATCCTCCCAAACAAACACCTGCACTGACGCTCATCTCTCAAAAGGTGAAACCTGACAGGTTAGTCCCCTGTGTAAGCCCTCAATGTTATGTTATGTTATGGCTCTCTCATGAGGCCCACAGTATCCTTCATGACCTCTGTCTGCCCCTTCTGCCATCTCTTGCCCCTTTCTATAAACTTGGGTTCATGCCATACTGAACCATCTGTAGATTGCCCAAATACTTGCTATCCCCTACTTAGAACAAAACTCCTCTTCCCCACCTCTAAAAAATAGCCACCATCTACCTGCTGCTCAGGCAGAAATATCATAGGAATTATCCTTGATCCCTGTCTCTCCTTCTCCCACCATATCTAATCTTTGCATGGATAATCCCGATTCTGCCTCTAGAACATAATCCCGAACTGTCATCTTCTGTCCGTGCCCACAACTACCATCTCAACCCAGGCCACCATGGCTTCCCACCATGTCTCACAATAGCTGACCAACTGGTCCACCTACCTACTTCTGCCCCTTACAAACAATTGTTAAAAGCCCTCACCAGGGCCCACAGGTGTTAGGTCATCTGGACCATGCTCACCTTTCTGACTACATTGCCCCTTTATTGTCCCCCTCACTCACTACCCTTTCTTCTGATCCTTGAAGACACCTAGCTTGTTCCCACACCTAAAAGCCCTTACACTCAAATGTTCTTCCCCAGGTCATTTACTCAGGGTATACAGCATGGAAGGTTATTTCTCCAAGATGGCCTCCCTGGCTACCTTCATGCCCACATCCTCAGATTATACGTTCTTATATTCTTATAAGAACATTATACGTTCTTATATTCTTCATAATACATCACTATTTGCAAGGTTCTGCTTTGTTGGCTTGTTGGCTTGTCTGTTCCCCTAGAATATAAGCTCTCTGAAGGCAGGGACATTGTCTACCTTGTTCACTTAGTCCTTGGAACAGGGCTTGTAACACAGTAGCAGCTCACTGTATGTGCTCAATGAATGAAGAACAAATACCTATTATACCTGTCTGGCCTTACCTACCTAACTCCTTTGTGTTCTTCAAACTCAGCTCTGTTGATCATCAGCATGTACACACACACGCACACGCATGCACATGCACACAGTTGCCTCTCCGATCTACCTCTTACAACACTACCCAGCATTTACCTCCATCACTGTATGTAACACCTGACATTATAACAATGGCTCTCACCCATGCCCTGGGCTCCTGGGGATGGATCTGTGTCCTTGCACTCTGCATCTCCATCATCCAGGTCACAGCTGCCCAGAGAAGGCACTTGGCGATTGCCTGGGGAATGAATGAATTTGTGTTCTTCTCAATAGTTAGGGCTTTCATTATTCCTCAAGAGAGAAAATTAGACCCTTATTACCCATTTCCCTCAATCAACTTCCACATCTGAGATTTTGGGGGCATCCTAAATTCTGTCCCTTTAAGTGTTCACTCTTGCTGTAAAAAGCTAGCACTTCTCTGAATTATTTGGGAACTAGAGACTCCCTCAACATTGTATTTCTGATTGGTTGCTATTTGTTTTGACAGTTGCTGGATTTTTTTATTTATACCAAGCTCTCTCTGGGGTTTAGTTTACTGGATCTTTTCAATCTAACACCTAGGAAGAAGAGAAAATGACTTACCTGTAAATCTTTTTTATTGAAGGTGTACCATAAAACAGACCTTCTTTCACCTCTTCACTCTCCCCTGAGATTTAAGGATTCTTGGTTTTTATTGTTGTCTTTACCACTCATTTAGAAAGGACAGAGCAGTGGGAGGCTGGAGAGGCTTATTAGCTCCACTCAGGAGGGACTGTTGGGCTCACACTCTTTCTGCCACTGGACCCAAACAGGGAGATCTTTCAAGGGAGTTCATGACAGTTTCATACCAGAAATACACACCAAGCTGAGGAAATTTACTATATGACACATACCCATAAATCCAAAATTACAGGCCATTTTCTCCTACCTGTCCCCTGTGTTAGATTTCTGGCAGATGTCCATGGGTAAAACAACCAGTTTCCACTGGGAAAGCAGAACCCTAACTATAGATGAGGACTTTTGGGGGGATCCTGCAGAGAGAAACTTCGTCTTGTTCTTTTTAACAGGCGTTTCCCCTCGTAAGAGATGGTGCAGTGGTGAGGCAGTTGCACGAAATGAATATTTCAGAGACTCAAAACCCCCAGCCAGTTACTCCTACCCACCAACAACCATCCAGGCTAAAACGGTGATTAAAGTCAATGGGAAATTGCTTAATATCTGCTTCGTTTTGTCTCTACACATACTAGCCACTGTGTATTTCAAAAACATCTCATCCCCAAACATCTATCCTTTTCTAAAAATTGTATTATATTATTCTTGAACTGTATAAACAAAACGTCCTCATTATAAAAATTTTAGTAAATACAGAAAAATATAAAGAATACTCTTAGGATAACTCACCCAGAAATAAGCCTTGATAACATTTTAGAAGAAATACTGGAAGTTCCCAGTCTTTTTTTCTGTGAATATAGATATATATCTTAATCAAGACTCAGATCATATTGGATATACAATTTTATGTTCTCTTTTGTCTAAACATCATATCAGGATTTTTCCCATATCCCTAGTCTTTGAAAACATGACTTTTAATGGGCTAATCATATTTTGCTAGCTTTAAAATCCATCTTAGATAAAATAAACCCAAACAAGTTATCTGGTGACAACAATCCAGCTACCCCAAAGTGACAAGTGAGTCCCAAACCTGAAAATCACAGTTATTCAAGGTAACTGCTTTTTGGTGGTCTCCATGGCAACACACCAATAGGCAAGACCAAGATGAGTTTAAGGTGGCTAAACCTGAGAATGTAGAGCTCCAAGCCCAGCAGTGAGTCATGGCTCTCTCTAGACTGTGGAACTAAGGGCTGTTTTCACTTCCTTTATTATGCCTTTCTGTACAGACTAAATTTGTTACCATGAGCATGCCTTGCTTTTAAAATCGGAAATAAACCATAATGCTATTTTCATTTTGGAAGCAAACAACACCTAATTATATATTTACCCTGGTTCTCTCTCTCTCATTCTCTACACACACAAACACACACACAGGAGGCCTCACCCTGAGCCCACTTCCATTGCTACCTCCCACCTTTCCAGGCTCACAGCCTCCACCCCTATGCATACCTCCCTCCTCCACCCGCCCACCCGCATCCCCAGGGGGCTTTCACCTGATTCCACAGGCTTTTCCTGCCTGGCTACAATCCACTCCTCTCAAGCCTGATGCCAGGAGGCAGCACTGCTCAGCAGAAAGGACACAAACTTTGATGGAAACAGGCTTATGATGTCAGAAGAGCTTGTCACTTCCTATCTGTATGGCCCTAGCCAAGTCACTTAACCTCTCTGAACCTTGTTTCCTCATCTGTCAACTGAGGATAAGGATCGCAGTTTACAGGATTACACCATGATTAAAAGTAATCTCTGACAAAAGCTTGCCTTTACCATATGCCCACTGACTATATGGTGAAGTTTGGAGCCTTAGTTTTACTTAAAACTGTCAGTCCTTCTCCTGGCCAACACTGAGGCCAAGATCTCTAACACTACCATCAGACTCTTACTGGGACTTTCTTGGAAAAAGGGGTACATTGTAATGCTGGAGCTAGGAAACAAAAGGCTGGCAATCTAGTTTCAAAAACAAAACTCTTGAGTAGACAAGAACCAAAATATTCCTTGACTCTTGAGAAGGCTCTCTCCTGGCGGGTTACGGTTCTCAGCTCGCCTTTGCGGTGAAATCACAAGGATCTTCTGTAAATATTGTCTTCACTGATAAAGAAGGAAATAGACTAAGGAAAGCCCTGATCACTTCTATTTTCAAATCCCACACTTCATCCAGTTAAAAAATAGTAAGAAAGAGTGGGGAGAGAAAGAGGAAGGAAGAGGAGGATTAAAAATGGTAAAGAGTGATATGAATCAGATGATTCTTTAAAAAGACAGAAAAAAATAAAAAGACACAATAGGGAAGAATGAAGTAGGTCGATGCTGTCATCCTCTGCCAGAGGAGCAAGGCTGGGCCAAGTATTTGTGACTCGTTCAGAGGCTAAAACAAGTCAGGATCAGACACAGGTTAGAATTTGAGCTCTTAGTTAGTCTGCAACTGACACTAATTTTAACAAGGTCAGTGCAGATGTATAACCAGGTTTTCAGGCAGCTAGCTCATTCTGCTGAATTTTTCATGTCTGTGTCTTTAAATTTCCAAGCAGCATGGCTGTTACTACATAGTGCTTGTTTTCATTTTTTGCTTTTCTCCAAGAAAATGACTAGAGGTAGAAAAACCCATATAGTCGAATTACTTCCAGAAGGTTTTTCTAAAAAAAAATTTTCTTAAACTGTAGTTAAAGATAAACACGATCTCTCCAAAGCTCAGCTATTTTATCAAGTCAGACAAACATAATACAGTTTCTTTTTAAGAATCATCCAGATTAGCTATTATCATTGGTGATTATCTGGAGGTAATATGTTATAGTTTGCAGAGCAAAGCAGCCTACTAGATACTCTGAAGCATTGTTCATTCATTCTACAGTATGTACTGTGTGTACTGAACAAAGTTTGTGAGAGGTGCTATCTAGATCCTGAGGACACCAAGAAGGCAAATGAGGGGTGTCAGTGCCCTGCCCTATACAGGCAATTTGAAGGCAGAATGGGGTCTTCAAATTATAATTTGGAGCCAAGAAGAATCGTCTTATCCAACCCTCCTTTAAAATGAGGCCCAGAGAGGGGAAGGCACTAACCCAAGGTCACACAATGAGTTATTGGGAGAGCCAGAGTGAGTTTTCATATCCAGACTCCATATCCAGTGTTCTTTACTCTGTATAAAGATCGATTTTAGATTAATTTTCGAAATGTGCAGCAGTCCTACATCTGGGACTATGCAAAGCCTAACAGAGCTGCTGAGATCCCTTTTTTAGGACCCTAGCCTCAAAGAATGTTATATCCAGAAGGAACCTTAAGGATCATCTGGCCCTGTGGTTCCTAATCAAGGGGGCACCTCACCCCAAGGCTACCAAACCAGAGTCTGGTACTAGCTGTCTTTGCTGCTGCTTTGTACCCTAAAGGCAATTATCAGACCTTTCCTGGGATGCTAGGAGCTGGATGGGACAGGAGCCAGCAGGATGAAGGGACAACTAGGAATCAGGGGAAAGAAGTAAAAGGCATGGAGAGACAGTTCAGGGTGGTAGTCACTGACATGGGCTTGGGAGGCAGACAGGCCTGGGTTCAGTGCTGACTCTGACCCTCCAGCTGGGTAGCTTTGGGTGAACAGCCTGACTTCTCTGTGACTTTCTCATCTGTAAAAGGGAAGCTACATCTCCCTACCTCATGGGCTTGTTACAAGGGCTCAGGGAGCTTAGGGGGATGATGTGCAGTCCCAGACAAGCAGTCAGGGTTGTATATAGGACAGCCACTGTCCCCACCAGCAGTGTAGGCTGAAAAGGTACGGAGAAAACCCTGCCCTGTTCACAGCTTCACCTCAGGCCATCCCCACTGCCTCCCACACAGGTGCCTGGCATTCAAAGGTGCTGCGTGGTTTGGAAATGATTTGTGAAGTGTCTAAAATTCCCAAACACAAACTCCAAGGATCCCGGTCCTTTGCTGTCTGAAGCTCAAGGGAGAAGAGCTTCCACTCTGGAGACGCCAAGGCTTTAGGAACTGACGTGTCTTAATAACGTGGGGTGAGGAGTCACCAGGCAGGAGCAGCACAGCCCTTAGAGAACATTGAGGCCAAGCATCTTGGAAGCCCAGAGAGGTCAGGTAACTTGCCCAATGTCACACAGAGCATTGATGGGGTCAACCAGGTCAAGCCCAGTGTCTTAATCCCAACATTAGAGGTAATCATTAGAATTATTGAGAGGACTTGGTGAAATTTTGCAATAGAGCATTTTGTACAATGACTGGTCCACAAATGTCTCAGTGAATAATACTAATAGCAGTTCATATTATTATTATTTTATTATTACTATCATCATCATTAATATTGTTATCCTCAGTTTTTAAGCAATTCCCCAGACTCAGTCCAGTTCCCTTTCAGGGCTTGAACCTCACTCTTTCAGACTGAGTCTTTCCAGGTTAACAAAGTCATTGACAAACTCTGGGCCAGGCACTGCTGTTCCAACTCACTTGACCCTCACAGTGAACGTTATAAGGTAGGTGTTTCTGCTACCCCATCTCCCAGATAGAAAAACTGAGCACAAGATAATTAAGTCCTATGCCCAAGATTACACCGCCAGGAAGGGACCGAGCAGTGACTTTTAACTGAGGCTGTCTGGCCCCAGCATAAAAATCCAAATGCTTTACTCTTAAAAACACTTTAAAACCTTCTCCAAAATGATACCACTGATACTTCTCCAAATTCGACGACTGAGTGAGGAAATGTCTTGCCTGGCCTTTTAAGTAATTTAGTGTCAGAGCAGGGCTGGCATATATATATGAGGGGCCTAAAAAGTATTCATTCTTCTCCCTGAAGTCCCAAAGCTGAATTTCTGCCTTCCCTGGGCATTCTTTAACCCCCAGCTCCACCTATAAATGGCTTCTGTCTACACACACTGCTGAACTCGCTTTTGCTAATCTAAGGGTCCGAAGTACGATTGAGACCAATGGCTCTCAGAGTGCATCCCCAGACTGTCAGCCCCTGCAAACTTGTTAGAAAGGCCCATTCTCAGGCTTCATCCCAAACTCACTCAATCAGACACTCTGGGCCTGGGGCCCAGCAGTCCATGTTTCAATAATCCCTCCAGGACATTCTGGGGGACCCTGACAATCGGGAACTACTGCGGGAGCGATCTGTGCCACACCGAACCTGTGCCCAGTGCATAGTGGGGACTCGGCAAATACACCATGAAACAACTGGCCAGGTTGGAATCCTGCAACCACTAGTGAAGCAACCTCAGGCAAGTCACTCAACCTCTCTGTGTTTCAGTTTCCTCATTTCTAAACAGGGAATAATAGTAGCGCCTGCTCTGTAATCATGTTTAGAGAGTTAAATGAGATAATATTATAAAGCTTTGGGTAGACTGAGCAGCAGATAACAAGTACATAGTGAATGTCACCTGCTGTTAAATTATTGTCATTGGCAAATACATGAACCATCGTACATACTTAACATGATGAGAAACAGTGTGGCTTGCTTGAAAACCTGCAAGTTTGCCTTAAATGGCTGAAGCTTCATTCGACTTTCTAATTCAGCTCTATTCAAGAAACATTTACTGAGCATCTACTATCTGCCAGTGCCCTTTCAATTCTGTGATGCCAGGATTAGTAAGACGTTGTCCCGGAGACAAATGCAACTGCACTGCAAGAAGGGGGCAGGGAGCAGGCATGTGTCACAGCACCCATGGGTGCACTGAATGGAAAGGCAAGCCTCCTGGAGGGTGTACGTGCACGCGTGCACAGACTCTATTCAATGTTCGATTTTGTTAATAAAATGTACACATGGGCATTAGAAATGGAATTCATTCTGCTCTCCTGACTTTTTTTTATCAGTTTCAAGAATAAGCTCAATATCTATGCAGTATCATTATTAGTCTTTCATCTAGGCACCAAGCTTAATCAAAAAAACAAGTCACCTTTGCCCTCAAATTACCCTTATCTCCTAAGATTTAAGATTCTTAAAGACAAAATATGTGACCAGAACAGACCGGCTTGGACTGGGTGGCAAGTCCAGCAGTCAAGAGTAGGCCTGGTGAAGGCAACTCTTGCTTCATGCTTCTGGAAATGGGTAAGGCTTCCCAGAGGAGGTGCAACCCCAGTCAGCCTTCTTGAAGGATAAAGACTTAAATAGTAAATATCCCTTCCTTTTGAAGCTCCTACCAGCCTTTGGCCAAATGCAAGAGAGAATTTGGTGAATAATGCACATGTGATCTGCACTAGCTCATTGACTCAATGATGCAAGAACCCTACACTGAGTACCTAACATGCATACCTAGTGGGAGCTCCACAAGAAACCCAGGAGGTGGCCACACGTTACCACCAGCACCACTTGAGCAAAAGGGGGCACAGAGAGGTTAAATAACTTGCCCAAGGCCACAATACTGGTAAGTGGTATCGCTGGCATTCAAATCTGGGGACCCTGTCTCACAAGCCTGTGCTCTTCAACATTCCACCAAATCATAGAACAAATGAACTAGCAGAAGGGACCGGAAGAGATTTTCTAGGTGGCGACTGTCTATTTGAAGGAAAAGGGAAAAAAAATTGGAATCCTTTTTCTCCAAGTGCTTCCGTGTGAACCCACTTCTCCCCATACTGTGGGCCTCACTCTGGAGCACAGGTTTGGCTATCACTTGGTTGAGAGCCATTCAATTGCCTCCCAAAGAACAACCAGCCTTAAGTTCTCATGTCAATAAGGGAGTGCTTCTCTGAGCCACTTGTCCTCTGCAAACAGATTTGGAAGATTTGTGCTGAAAGGTGAGTGTCCAATTACTTGTCTGTGCTGGTCTTATCTAAGCACAGAAGGCAGGGGAGGATTTCCCAGAGTGGCATCCTTCCTAGATTCACAGTCCAAGCACAGTGTGTGGGTGTGTGTGGGGGGGGGTGTGTGTATACACATTTATATGTGTTTTCTAGTTGATGATAATCTTTTAAAATCCCCTTATGCATAACCGGCTTATATGGATCAATAGAGGCCCCTCTTTGAACACCATTTCAGTGCTGGAGCTTGCCTTTCTGTTTGCACAAAGCAATGACCCCAAGTGACAGCATTTAACTTTTAACAGGTTTGATAAACATGACCAGCTGCCACTAGAGTGGCCAGTATGCCCAACTTAAGTGACAACAATAGGCCTCTAGGTTGACGTCCTTTACATTATAAAGACTAAACTTCCCTCTTTCGGTCTGTGGCAATGGAAAGTCAGACGCATAGACTACTGCTTTCACTTCTTAAATTATTTCATAAATTGAGACTTTGATTTTACAAAGCAGTATCAGTAGGCAGGAAATTTTCCGCCTTAAGTGTCCCAGACTGATGAGAAAACAACAGAAGCAAGTGTGAATGATGGGCTTCTGTGAACTGCAGTCAAATGACCCTGAGGTGGTCTTTGTGTAGGAGGGTCTTGAGAAAATTCAAAATGAAAGCATTGGTAGAGTAATAATCACATGGCGCATGTTGGACAAGGCATAATGAACTCAAAAGAGGCTCCTGCCAAACATCATCCATCACATTAAATCAATGTTGCTGATTTGAATTTGATTAGTATTGCAATTTCTTTGGTAATTTTGTTTCTATTTTATAGTTGTATAAGAGCTGTAAACTCGTATTCTGTGAGCATAAAAATTTGTACCTAGAAATATGGTTTTTTTTAATCTTTCATCCTGCAGAGCCATGAGAATTATATTCACTTAATACACTCCTATACTACCCAAGTCCAAGAAACCCTAATGCAGTGGAATAAGCATAGGATTGGGGGCCTGATAGAACTGAATTTAAATCCTGGCTCTGCCGTGTAGCCACTGCTGATCTCCAGCAACCCTTTAGTAACCTTTCTGGGCCTCAGTTTCATCTGATGGGAATAATAACCCGTGAGGAATAGCCTCACAAGGTGGCTGTGAGAATTTTAAAAGATCTTTGTGGAAAGTGCCAGGCACGTAGCAGGCATTCACTAAGAGTAAATTTCCTGAACTTTTCTCTAAGTTTTATCTCCATCTGCATGTTATTCTGTGGTTTCCCTCCTTCTTTCAGAAGTGAAAGACAGGCCAGGGATAGCAGCCACATTCACTGTCAGCAACAGCTCTTGCTTAATCATGTCCTTTTCATTCTCTATGGTTGTCAGGAGCAGGGATGGGCAAGCCCGGGGGGCCACCAGGAAGGCAGAGAGATGGAGGGAGACCAAGCACATATAGCTGCCACCTGCCTCCCCAGGAAGGGGAAAGCCACTCAGTGGCGGGAGGGCAGTGAGCAGAGCTGGCAGCAAATTGGGGCAGCCTCTGCAGCCTGGAAGGTGACAAAGGAGCAGCTGCCTCCAAGGCGCCCCTGCAGGCACGCTTGGCTGCTTTCCTCTGGGTTCCACCTAGATTCCAGCCCAGCTGAAGACACAGCCATATGGCAGCAGGCTCCTCTTTGGGAAGAAAGGGGAGGTCGGTCCTTCCAAGACCCAAGGGAGAGAAGCCACAGAGGAGAGGTTGGCAACATCCTGCACCCAGTCCTGGAACCCATCCAGGAGCTGCCAGGTGTCACCAGCACACAACTCAGAATTCACTTCTTGCCCCTCCTCTCTGCCCTCTACCTCCACCTAGGATGGCTTTTAGTCACATGAAATAAGAGCCAGTCATTCGGCATGTGTTTATTGGTCAGTTACTATGGCCAGGTAGACGCTTCCTTCATGCTTAAACTCTTGGCAAGCAGCTGAAACATGTAGGGCTTGTTAGTTTTAGATTGATGGCTAACAGTCACCAGACCCTAGAATGTGGCAGATGCTCATCATAAATTATCTCAACTAATCTCAGAAATCCTCAAAAGCAGGAGACACTATCCCATTCTACAGGTGATCAAATGGGCTTATAAAGATTAAGCAGAGAGGTGATGAAGAGTTCAATCCTTGGACTGTCTGGTCCCCAGGCCCAAATGCATCTCACACACCTATTGCCTTTTGAATTAGGAGGGGTAAAAAGACTGCTGTTTTATTAAACGCCTACTACTAGGTGTCAGGGATAGGGATTTTACACTGATTTTTTTCTTTGATCTTCATAATAAGCCTATGAAACACATACAATTACACATCTTTTTGCGGTATGAATTTTTATGCCCTGGCCCCTGACCCTAACCCCTCAGCCTCACCATCACCGTCACCCACACCTCACCATAACACTAAACCTCAATCTCGCACTCACCCTAACATTAAACCCGGACCCTAACTCTAACCATAACCCTATCCTCCCTGTACACCTTATCAAAAACCTAACCCTAACACTAACCCTGGTTAGACTCAAATGGATCGGGTAAGTGGCTCAACATGAACAGCTGGTAGGTAACACAGCCAAGGTTCACACCAGGTCTGCCTGCTTCCAAAAACCTGTGCGTGTCCCATCCCCCAGGTTCCTCCTCTGGGCAACTCTCCAGATGACAGCATTTTCAACATGGCTAGATTGATATAATAATCCTACCTCTGTCAACTACCTTATATTGAGTACCTACTTTGTTTTCAGCCCTATGCTAGGTTTATAATAATTTTTTTAATAGTTTCTGCTCCTTGTTCCTAAGAAACTCCCATCTGGACAGAAGTTAAGGCATGAAACATGAAGAGAAAGTAGTAAATATACCAACGCTCTAAAAGACTGGACATTAAGGATATATCAGTTTCCCCACTTCCCTATCCTCTGCCTCACTAGTTCCTAGTCACCCTCAGGTGTCCTCTTCAACACAGACTGCTCGGGGGGTCTTCACTGAATATTAGACTGGGTTATGTCCTAATTACACATCTCCAGGATGCTCAGAACCTCTTCTTTGAATACCTTCCACATGCACCATAACTTTGTCAATGTCTGTATCCCCCACTAGCCTGTGAATGTCTTGAGTGCAGGGATGGCTCCAATACATTCACTGTCTCCCTAGTGCCTAGCATCCCCAATGCCTAGCACAATGCCTGACACAGAGTAGAAAATAAATAAATCATGGTGCAGCAAATGAACAATGAATTAGTCAGGAAACACTTCAGACAGGAGGAGGGATTTTAATTGTACTTTGAAGAACATGGGAAATTTAAATATGCTGTGAGAAGAGAGATGACAGTCCAGACAGGGAATAACTTATAAGCCAAACAGGCAGGACATAATGGGGCTGTACCAATTGGATATCCACATGGAAACAATATATATCTCAATCCCTACCTCACACCACACAGCAAAAATCAATTCCTGAAGGACCGAAATGAGAAAGGAAAAACAGTAAAGCTTCATCCAGATCTCTATCAGCAATACTCTCTCTTATCTTCAGGGACATACATTCTCATTGGGAAGACAGAGCAACATGAACAACTAGAGACAACAAAATCCAGCGAATCATGTCCCTACTTTATATGGTGCGGGATTACCAGGATAAAAGCTCAACGGTAAAAGACAACGCCTTCATGTAAATCTTACCTACAAAGCAACTGCATGAAAAATAAATCAGAATGTCAAGGATAGAATTCTAATAAGGGAGGATTTCAATAACAATTCAATATTAAAATGACAACAATAATAACTAGCATTTAAAGAGTTCTTAGTACATGCCAGGCACTTCTCTAGGCACTTAACCAAATTAACTCTTTCACAGCAACTGTGAGGCACATACTTTTCTTATTCCATATCACAGATGAGGAAACCAAGGCAACAAGAGGTTAAGTAATTCCTGGACATTGTCAGTCAAGAGATACCAGATTTAGAGTCTATGGGGCAAATTACATTGTTTTTCTGAGCCCTGGACTAGGAAAATGGGATATGAAAATAGCCTAAATAATTGTGAGGAATAAACAGGGGAATGGACATCAACACACTTTCTTACCTTTAAATGCAGTATGCCAGTAAGGTCTTTTTTTTTAACAGACACCTAGTGTGACAATTTTCTTTAGAAAGCAGAGGGCCAAATCACAGCATGCAGAGGATTTATTCATGTAATCCACAAGTCTTTATTGAGAACCTGCTATAAGCCACAGGCACTATTTGTTACACTGAGGCCACAACAGTAAACACAGTAAAGCCCTGCCCTTGTGGATCTTCCATTCTAATGAGACAAAAAAACAGAGGAACAAATAAAAATGCGATTGGCCATCATCACCTAGTGTTGAAAAAATGAAGAAGAAAAAGAAATCCAACTAAGGGAACAGAGGATGATGGTCAGATGATTTTTTGCTCAGAAACCTGACTGACCTGAGAGAGGCAGCCATGTGGATGCAGGGCTACAGCAGTGCGGGGGGGGGGGGAAGAGCCCCAGGAGCAAAGGCCCTGAGGGGGAAGCCTGCTTGGTTGTGTTTAAGGACAAACTAGGAAGCCAGTATGGCTGGTGCAGAATGAATGCAGGGAGTGGCAGTCAGATATAGCAGTCTTCCCAAACTAAATCAGGTGGGGCCTTGGCGGCATAGTACTTACAGATACACGAGAAGTATACACTGGGTGGCAGTTCATGCAGTATGCCCACTGGTCTTCTCTCTGTGATTCTCCAGCCAACCACTACAAACCTTGTGAATATACTTTCCCTCCCTACCAGTCAGATGGGGCTTTACATACTGTAGTGGGCATACAGCTGCAAACACACTTGTTCAATTCATTCATTCCCCAGACACTCACTTAGCACCAGATATAAGCCATAGACCCTTGATGGGTGGTAGGGATATGTGAATAAAACATATAATTCTTGCTTCAACAGTGAGCATCCTCTAGTGAGGGAGACAGGAAGTGAATGGAGTCACAGTGCCTGGTGACAAGGGCCCTTGCTGCAGTCCAGCACTGCTCAAGAAGTGACGCAAGGTACAAGAGGAGCTAGAAAAGGAGAAATCGGTTCTGCCTCCAGGCTTGAAGCTGCCTCCCTCCCATTCCCATGCAGTAGGTCTAGGCCATATGTCAGTGCTGCCAATTCCACATCACAGCTGGTAATGGGCAAATGGATCATTGCAAACCACAAAAAACCCCAAACCTCATTTGAGTCAATAGTTGCAATCTCTTCCCTCCACAAGCCTTTCAGTAGCTACACTAATCCAGCAAAATTGATTGTGGCATCTTAGTATTGCCTACTTGTTGCTCCCACCATCCTGCCTGCTCCCTGGCAAGAGCTGGACAGTATACGGGCTTGTCTGGAAACCTGAGACGGTGGGCAGGCTACTGTTGCCTAAGGATGTGATGGTAAACACAGCAGCTCTTTAAGAGGCTTACACTGCAGTGGAGGAGACAGGCAAGGAAATAGGCCAACATGCCATCTCAGTGTAGTGTTGAATTGCTACAAAATCGGTGAGCATGGAGTGCTCAGGGAATCACAAGAGGGGCCGGCCCATTCTTTTGGGTGATGGGGGGGAAAGAGCAAATTTCAAGGAAGACTTCCGAGAGGAAATTATCATTAACTGAAGGTGGAAGCACCACTCAAAGGCATCCATGGGGTGGGCAGATAGGAGGAAGTTGTAGGGAAGTGGGGAAGGAAGGACAGGCAGAAAGCATGTGAAAGTCTGAGACAGGAGCAAGCACAGTGGATGGTGAGAGTAAGGGCACCTCAGGATGGCTGGAGGGCAGCCCCTGAAAAGCAATGAGGCTGCAGAGCTAAGCAGCAGTCAGACTGTGATGGATCCTGTGGGCCTGGCCCAAGAGTCTGGATCCTTTCCTGAGGGAACGGGGAGTCATCCAGGGACTTTACGCAGAGAGGCAGACAGATAGATTTCACCTTTTGCAAATCACAGTGGCTATGGAGCAGAGGGTAGATTGGCTGTGTATAAGAGCAAAGCAGGGCAGTTGGGGGTATTATAATAATGCAGAGAAAGTTGGTAGTGGTCTGGACTGGGTGGTTCAAGACATGCTAAAGAATCGGCAATTAGACAGGAGTGGGGATGGAGAGGAAGAAATCAAGGATGATTCCCAGATCTGCAGCTTGAGAAACAGGCTAGGTGAAAGTATCCTTTATTAAAAAAGGCCTCTGGGAAGAGGACCTGTGGAGAGAGCAATCAGATCAGGCTGAGGGTCAGATATCCGTGAGATCTTTATGGGAGGACACCAGTGCACCATGAAGTCAGGAGTAAAAAGACAGGACTGAGTTAAACAGATTTCCTTACTATAGGAGAAAAAGCCTCGTGGGCCATCAATATGTGGATGAAAACTGAAGCCACGAGATGAGATTCCCCAAGGAACTCATAGAGAATGAAAACAGAAGAGGTCCAAGGGGAAAACTCCGAGAACACTAGATTTACAAGATAATCAGAGGAAGAGGAGCTTGAAAAGGAGTCTGAAACTGAGCAGGGAGAAAACCAAGCAACAGGGGTGTAGGCACCAAGGGGAAAGGGCATAGCGGAAGGCAGGAGTCCTCGGCTGGGCCAAACAACACCGCGGCACAGCAGAGGCAAGTGGATGTTGTCAGAATGCGTAAAAATGCTTCCCATGCTAGCACTCAAGGAAAAAAAAGGTGTTGAAATCTTTGTACCCTACTTTTTCCTTACCTTCTGTGCTACATGAAAGTGCAGGTGTGAAATCCAAGATTCATTTAGTGCAGTGTTTCCCAAAGGATGATCCAAAGAATCTAGTCTTGTGAGATGAAAGGCACAGCCTGCAATGAAATGAATATTTGGAAGG
The DNA here is from genome assembly GCA_032199065.1 of Smutsia gigantea. Classification (NCBI taxonomy): domain Eukaryota; kingdom Metazoa; phylum Chordata; class Mammalia; order Pholidota; family Manidae; genus Smutsia; species Smutsia gigantea. Next base: position 191,491 of record JAVSCE010019237.1, on the reverse strand, counting down.
ATTGTGCACTATATTCTTACATTAGAGTTTGACAACACAATTAACATAGCAAAGGCTCTGAAAAGCCCTATAGTAAGGAAATCTGTTTAACCTTTAGCCCAGCATTTCCCAAACTCATTTGGCAATGGAATCCCATTCTGGTGTTTTCCCCTACTAGGCTCTCTTGGACTGGCATCAGCAAAACACACTTTGGAAATTGCAGTATTAATTGAAACAGGCATGTCTAACTGATGAAAAATGTCTGCAGCTGGTAAACAGTTGGTAAAAAGCATCCTCTCCTAAGTTTAGGACAAAAGGCTTCCTTGGACAGGTCCCTTTACTCATTCATTGAATTAAAATTTACTGGGCACCTACTAAGTGGTGGCATAGCCTGGACGGTGGCAGAAGTGGTACATTTGGGGAAATGAGGACTCAGGGGGCCTGGAGAGAGCTTTCTTGGACATGAATGCCCTGGTGGAGGACATGGCTAGCCAAGTAACCAGGCAGAGACTGGCCAGTTGGGAGAGGTGAGGAAAGAGGAATCACCATGAGGTGGCCTTCTCTCTTCAAGAAGTTATAAGGTTTGGGGGACAAAAAGCAGGTTGGAAAATAGTGGATGATAAGGGTGATGAGGACTACTGGTAAGGACCATTCTCAAAATGGGTGGAGTTGCTACCATTTATTAAGCACCTCTTATGTGCCAGGCATCTTATATAATAATATAGTAACAGCTAACATTTACTGAATACCTACTCTGCACCAAATACACTCCTTAGTCTATTAGCTTATGTGTCCTTCCAACAACCCAGTAGATATTCATTACCATTTTCCAGACAAGGAAACTGAGACAGTGTGGTGACATTTCTTGCCCAAAGTCATGATTAGTAAGTGGTAGAGCAGAGATATGAAACTAGACTGTCTGCTCCAGATATTGTACTCTTAAACTCTATTCTACATCCTTTAAAAGCATCCCACTGATTCTTGAACTTGGATTGCTGGAGTCAGAATCAAAGTGCTGACTATTACACCCTGAAACCACCCACATTATTTATGTTCTTTGATCTTCACAACAACATTTTGACATGGGTGCCATTAACCCCACTTACAGAGGAGGCTCAGAGTATTAACATAGCTCATAGCAGGCAGCACTGAGGCTCCTGAATTCTGGAGGGGTCTGACTCCAAACTCATACTCTTAGGTCTGTACCCTCTTGCCTCACAGACTACTGTCATTTCTACAGGCTGGAACTGGGGCAATAGCCAGCATATTTCACATCCACTGAGGCCTGGACCCTGACCAGGCAGAATAGATGCTGGCCATAGTGTCGGAGAAGCACCCTGAAGACACCCTGTGTCGGGTTCCAACCCTTTACAGACAGTCCCTGCCTAAGATGGTTCAACTTTACAGTGGTGGGAAAGCAATCGGCATTCAGTAGAAACCGTACTTGGGATTTTGCATTTTGACCTTTTCTTGGGCTAGCGACATGCAGGAAGGTACTCTCTCATGATGCTGGGCAGGGCAGCAAACAACTCCACAGGGCAAACAACCAATACGCTTACAAACAGCCTGTTCCCATATAGCCAGTCTGGTTTTCATTTCAGTATAGGATTTAATAGATTACATGAGACATTTAGCATTTTATTATAAAATAGGCACCTCTTATGTGCCAGGCATCTGGGGTTAGATGATTTTGCCCAACTGTAGGCTAACATAAGTGTTCTGAGCACATTTAAGGTAAGCAAAGCTAAGCTATAATGTTGGGTAAGTTAAGTGTATTAAATGCATTCTCGACTCAAAAGGTTTTACAGCTTACTAGGGACTTACCAGGACAAAACCCCATGGTAAGTCAAGGAAGATCTGTAGTTGCTGGGGCAGGGGCCAGGGTGCCAGGAGATCCTGGAGGAGGGGCCAGTGTGGCCAGTGCAGAGGAGAGAAGGGGAATTTGAGGGTGCTTGGACTGCAGTCATTTTACCTGCCCATATGTGACAGTCAGAGTAACTATATAGGTACATACCTGGGGAACGTCAGCCCTAGCTGAGATCAGAAACACAATTGTTTACCTGTTTGCAGCAATGCTGATCTTCAGTGCACCTCAGTTCAGGGCCAAGTGGGCTCAATGACAGTTCCCCTGCCCAATGTTGGTCTCCTCTGAGGAGTCCTCACTGACCTGGAGCCATGGCCTCGAGCCTCAGGTTAGGCTCATTTGCACCATTTTATAGTCGCACAAGCAGCTCCAATCCTAGCAAATGCAGATTTCCAAGCACAGGTTGGGCTGGGCCCCTCCCACCACCTCTTCCACAGCTGCCAAAAGCAGTGTCCTTGAGCCAGAACTTACTGGACTGGAGGCCTCAAGGCCGGGAGGCGCCATCCCACTGGCGTGCAGTCCCTCAGTGCAGCTAAGCTATCCACAAACACCAGACCCTGAGGTCGCTCCTAACTGAAGGGCCTACAGAGCCCTCTGTGCCTTTTGGAGCTAATTAAATTCTGACATCATATCAAATTAAATCCTTTTATTAAACATTTATCTTCAGATTCCGGAGTGTCACAACAACACATTGTTTTGAGTGACAGAAATGCAAACAGTGTTTGTCTTCCCAACAGCAACCAAAGTGCCGCTTGCAGTAGCCAACGTGGGGCCAAAGGCACCAGCAGGGAAAGTCTTCCCAGAGCCTTCTGGTGGCAGAGGCCCGGGGGGTGCCCACCACCCTTCCCAAGCTTGCCTCTATCTCTTCCACACACACCCGGTGACTCGTATAACCAACTACGCCTCCCTTCTGACCTGTGTCCTCGTTGAGCTGTCTGGATCAGCGGCAACTTCTCTCAGTAATTTTCCTCAACCTTTAAAAACCCCTTTCCTCCAGGGAATTGTGGTGGAGAAGCAGAAGGCAGTCAAGCTGTCCATCTGCTCCTCTCTGAGCAGAGGCTGCCTTTGCGGGACTGGGGCTCAGAGGGTTCACTCCTCTGTCCTCCCCCACACCACCCCCCCCAGATTATGAAGGCTTCGGAGTAACAGTCCTGATTTTTTTCATCCTTATCTGCTTCCCTAGCAGATTGCCTAGCACAGAGAAGACTGGCAACATGTTTTTAATCAATGAATTAATCAATACTTAATATTTTAAATATTAAAGCCAAGTGTTGCCCTCAGCTTTGTAATTTCAGGATGTCTCTGCACTTTCCCCAAAAGCAATCAAGTTCTAAGAAATTGATTCCTGTCAGTTAGACTCATGAGAGACCCATGTTTCCATTTCTACAAATGGCTTCTGGGCAGAATTCTCTCTCCTGGAGGGATGGACAGTTCAGAGGAAATCAGAAGCTCTGAGGTGAATGGCCTGTTTGCTCACCTGGATGATGGGTCCAAATCTTTTCAAACACCTGGAAATGTTATGACTCACATTCTGATCATTCTTTTTTCTAGATATGACAAAGCCCACCACTCTTCTGATAACAGTGATAACAATAATATTTAATAATAGATCATGTGTACTGAAAGTTCACAACATGCATGTTCTAACAGCTTTATGTGTATGTTAACTTATTTAACCCTGACAAGACCCTGTGAAAGAGGTAATGTTATTCTCCCATTTTACAGTAAGGAAACTGAGGCCCAAAGCAGTTAAGCAACTAGCCCAAGGCTACACATCCAGGCATTCCTATAGCATCAGCATGAATTTCTATTTTTAAAAAAAAGTAGCTAATATTTATCAAGCTCTGTGAGTCTCCCATTTTTCATCTACGGAATGGGCTCATTAATAGACCCTACCCAAGGGGTTGATGTGATAATTCAGTCAGGTGAGATGTAAAGTATTAGCACAGAAAAGATTTTTAATAAATATTAGAGTCTCCCATACCCACTAAGAGAGAGAACGGAAGTGTGTGGTTCAATCCCCGGCCTCGATGCATGTGGAATGCTGTTAGAAAAATGACACATAACTTGTGAAATTTGAAATAACAAGACAGCAAAGAAAAGCTGTCCCAAGGAAGCCTGTGGTTAATTGCCAGATGAGTGATCTTGGAGGTAAAAGTGGAGCTGAAAGGAGAGGCAGCTCTGAGCTGCACAGTCAGAGGAGGATCCTTAAACCCTAGCTTCCAGCGGATGGAAAGCACGCCCAGCTATTACAGAAATGCTCTCACAGCACCCCTAAGAGTCAGCCAACCACATACTGCTTGAAACCCTCCAGTGACAGGTAGCTCACTATCTTGGGAGGCAGCTCTGAAAACCACAACCCTTACCCAGGCACGGGCCTGACCTGTCCTCCCCTCCACAAGGCCGGGTAAGACGGAGTGCAGAACTGAAGGAGGTGTCACTGCATCTGCATACCGCTGAGAGTAGCACCTCCTTAAATTTGGCCCCGAGGCACCTCACCTACTCCCAGCCCTGCCTGTACATTCCCACCCAGGGCTCCTAGCTCTCCCTCTGCAGTAAAACGGGCATAGCTAGGAGAGAAGAGGCAGAGCAGGTAAGGTGGCAAGCTTTGATCCACCTGGACAAGGCTGGGAATGTCTGTTCTTAAGATGCCTGCCTTTTGCTGCAGGCAATGAAGCCTTGAAGATTTCTGAGCAGCAGAGTGTGTTTGGCTTGGAAAAAAAGTGTAGTTAGATGGGCATCCCCAGTCCTACGGATCCTCGTCACATGAAATATTTCCATCCTCATGGGTCAGTGGTTTAGATGGCATCTGACCACCCTGGCCTGGATCTCTGCTGTGAAGCTGAATGTGCCTAAGCAGATGAAAATGAAAGGGGTTGGGGGAGATCAGTGGTCAGAAAATTACAGTGGATTTTGCAAAGCAGGAAAAACCACTACATTTTCTCACTCCATGGAGGATTCATGAAATGTCAGCAAGAAGGGGTGTCCCTCAGATGACAATGCCTGCGGGTCATGCGCTGGCAGCTGAGACCCATGGTCTTAGTGCATGGAGTAGTAGGAGAGATGCTATCTCTGCAGAGATGTTTATTTCCCTAGCATTTAATGTGTGGCAGGCAAATAATATGTTTTTCATAAATTATCTTGTTTATGTTTACAACAACCATACCCTCATTTTATAAAGGGGAGGAGAGAGGCTTGGACAGGCACAGTGACTTGCCCAGGGCTGCAAAACTTGTGAGTTCAAAGTAGCAATCTGTCTAGAGACAGGTTAGCATGTCTATGGAGGGAGAGTTGTATGTCTAGCCCAGTCTCATTCACTAAAGGATGCCTGTGCCAATCAGCCTGCACCCTCTGCAAAGGGTTTTGCAATTTACCAAGTGGGTTTATTAGCTCTCATTTTATCTATTCAATGACACAATCAGGGAAACAGGACTGGCCCACTTTCCCAATTTTACAGATAAATAGATCTCAACTGACTTCTATATCCATTCACTTCTTTCCATCCCCACTCTGCCTGAGCCACCTCCACCTCACACCTGAACCAGTCCTGTCACTGTGGTCCAGGCAAGAGACAGTGGTGGCTCCAACCAGGCTCATGGCCTCCAGCCTTGCCTCTCCACTCCATTGCCCAAATGTCCACCAGGACCATCAGCTTAAAGCACAAGTCTGGTGACATTAACCCTCTGCTTAAAGCCCCTTAGTGCCTCCCCATTGCTAAATTCATACTCTGAATAGCTTATTATGCCCTGAACCTGACCACAGCTACTCTCTCTCCTGAGTGTTCACACACACACACACACACACACACACGCACACGCTTATCTCCAGCCCAACCATCAGTCCTTCAGACAGACCAAGGCTGTTGACCTCAGGATCCCATCCCCTCTCCCTGGTTAACCCATGCTCTTCTCCCCAGCACCTCCCTGCCTTTCCTTTCATCTGTCAATCTCTACTTACAGCTTTGTGGCTCATCCGAGATGGGCCTTCTTCTAGGAAGCCCTCCTAACAACCCACCACCACCCAGATGAGCCATGAATCCTCCCATTCACCGCCCGCTAGCATCCTGTGCTCTGCTGTACAAAATTGCACAATGACAGAACCCTCCTGCCTGGGGTCAAATCCCAGCTCTTTGGTTCACACTGGCAGTGACTCCCTACATGCCTTCCTTAACCTCTCTGTGCCTCCATTTTCATACCTTTAAAGAGGAAATAAAAGTTTTTTGTTGGACTAAATGTAAAGTCCCCAGTACCTGGCTCATGGCAGTTTGTGTAAGGGACCAGCCATCACCATCCCTACCCAAGCTGTTGCTTCCTCTGGGTCATATTAATTACTTGTCCCAGGGCCTCCTAGACTCAGTTCTTAGGGACAGGAATCCTGCTGTATCGATCACCTCTCTGTCATGATGCCCAGCTCAACCACTATACCTGGTAGGCACTCAGCAAATTTTGAGGACTAGATAAAATACTGAATGAGTTGAAAAGTAAACAACTTTTTATTAAAACTTTTTTTAATTAACACATGGTTAATAAATGGCAGAAAGAGCTCAAACACAAGCCCTCTCAATAAGCACCACAGCCATCTTTCCATTAGACCACAAGGCTTCTCAAGATGAACTCAGAGCTCTTGGCACATGACAGTATTTATTATCTGCCCACTCCTGGGGCTCTGGGGTTGACAGAATCATTTGAGCAGTCCAGTTTTGTAGGATTTATGTGTATCAGGTTTCCCAACTTCCTAGACATGCCTCCTGTAACACATCAGAGAGTAACCATCATTCTCTCTGACCAGTCTGTGAGTTTCTTGAGTGTTGTGCCCAAGTCGTGAGTCCCTGAGAGACCACCAAGGAGCCAATTCCTATGCAAACACAAATATTTCAAGCTCGAGCTCGGACCCACAACCTTTGCTGATGCAGCGGATCAGGAATGTGAGCCCCGAGCCTACAGCAGACAAAGCTTTTATGCATTACAAGGTGCAGGAAGAAAGGAACTTGCACCTGGTATGCGCTGGTTGGGGGATTCAAAAGCAAGCATGATTTGTACATTTTTCATTGGTGAGTCTGGCTGGCCTGACCGCAGGCTGATGTCTCCTTTTATGGTAAAGGTATGTAGGTCTAGGGGAATTATCTGGGGTGGGGGTCATCAGGGGGACTATCTAGGAGAACTAGGTTGGGGTTGAGGCTTTTTTTTTCTTAAGATGGCCTTTTTAAAATGGAGTTTCTCTTGCTCTCACATTCCCCCTTCTCTTGTACATTGGTTCCAATCATGGGCCCAAAGTTTTTAAATGACAGAGATGTTTAGCTGGGCTCGACCTGTGACACAGCCTGTCACAGGGAATGTCTCTCTTATCTGGGGGTGTGAGGTTCTATGCCTCACCTCAGTTGGCCCCTGCGTTGCTCACCTGAGGTCCCTTGCGACTGTGCCTGCCTTAGGTTGTTCCTCCTGTGAGGAATCTTACCCGTCTTTGGCTAACCAGCCATCTCTTGGGACTAAACAGGGAGATAAAATATAAAACAGAGGACAGCCCACAGCTATAATTCTGGATAAAATCTTAATATACGTGATTATATTCTTGCAGCAAATGCAGGTGGGGAATCAGCATATGATTCACTTATTTCTTGAAGTTAATTCTTGAAAAGTAGCACAAGTATGTATTGGCTTTAAAAGATTAGCAACTGCACTCCGTACACATGCTAGGAGAATAGGAATACAAATACATAGCAAAAGCAGAAAAATCAGACAAATTAAAACTATACATTCCTGGAAACCGTTCACATCTCATGTTCTTTTAACAGCAGATAATTTATGGTAGCACAATTCTGAAGCACTACAATTCATACTTTTCCTAGCTTTTGATTGAGTTCAGATAATACAGAAGCAGTTAAATTCGTCTCACTGTATGCACAGACCAGCTTAGATATTTCCTTTTGCATTCTAATGACAAGTCTAGGAACCAGCAGGATGAATGCTGCTGTAATAGAGGCCGGATCCAAAAGCTTCAAGTTGTCACAATCAGATGGCAGAGCTTGGAGAAGTTTTTACCACCTGCCCTGCCCCCAAGGTGGGCTGGGCCCCTGTCTGCCTGCTAGGGCTGCTTACAGCGAAGTTATGGACCATGCCGAGACACCTTCCCTCATCTGTGGAACACTCAAACATTCCAGGCTAAGCCGCTTTTGGCCCTTTGAGACTCAATTGATCTCACTGAAGAAAGACTCTAGAGCTTAATGTTTAACACAGTTTTGGTGGGGGGTTTCCTTGCATGTAGTTACATTGCTCTGACTGCAAACATTCTGCCTTGCTTCTTCCGGAGGCCCTCTCCCTACTCTGACTACACTCACAGTCTCTGTCTCATTTCCCCTCTACAGATGGTAATCCTAGCTGCTGCTAGGGAAAGGGGGTGACCACTGCTCTGGCTGCTTCATGCTGAGAGGGGGCACAGTAAGGGGTGCAGCTAGGTCTCTATCAATGGTCGGTCAAGAGGGCCTCCGAAGATGGGCACTTCTATTCTGGGTTTTAGTGCTATCTCTATTTGCAGTTTCGTGGCTTCTAGGCGACACAGAATAAATCACGTTATTAGGTTAAGTAGCAACATCTGGAGTTGGCTTTTCTATTCTGGAAGGAGAAACTTGACAAGAAGATTAAAAAATGCATGGACTCAGCATAGATAAGGCTGCATTATTGAAACAATACTTCTCTCTAAAATCACTCTTATTTTTATTACTAGTAACTAGATTAAGAAAATAACACTTGGCTTGATTATTTGCATAAGTGCAGCAAGAAGAGCAATTGGTTACATAGGCTTTTAAATGTGCTTTGCTGGAACTTTTTATAAGGAACTTCAGATTGGACTTTTAAAGGCCTCTCAAGGCCAGAAAGCCAAGCCAGTCTTTGGATGAATTCCTCTCCTCTTGAGGTTCCCAAGACATCCTGAGGTTCTTGCACTTGCCAGGAAGTGACCTTTACTCACCTGGTAAGGCTGCTGGGAATCCTGTAGGCAAGGTACCAGGCCAGTTCTTCCAAGGGTCTTTGTTGGCTTTATAAAGTCGAACTCAGTTCCTTAAAGCTGTCTGTTAATATGAGTTTACACACGTGTCTCTCAGGTATAACATTCCAGTCAAAGCCTTGGTAATATAACCAGTGTTTTTAATTGGTCTTCTTACAAGGAAAGCAGATTCTTACTGAACTTATGCAACTAAATATACTGCTATGAAATATAAAAGTAGTCACTGAGAGTTGTTAAATTCTGGAATGATCAGGTAGAAAGAAATGTTTCAATTCTGCTTACAAAGGTATTGTCATTTACTAAACTGTTGTCAGCTTAAGAGAAAAAGCTTAAAACACTTTATCAGCAACATTTGAACTTCTTTACTTAATCTTATGTAAATACCTGTTCTGAAACATTCTAGTTCCTTTACTAGTTTAGGAGTAATAAAACAGTGACTATAAATGACAAAAGACTTGCAAATGACAATGCTTAAAGATTTGCTGAGAGATTACTATAAGACAGTTGACATAAGGAAATTTGGATATTTTTGCAACACAAAACATCCAGCAACAAAGTTTAGCATCATTCCCTTTGACAGTGCTTTCCAGGTAATTAAGCAGGTAATGATATATCAGATAAATAAGCTAATTTAGCCAAGTACTTTCTCAATGAGAAAAAAATTCCTCTGACATGTTCCAGGGGCCCTCTGGAAAATATCAAAGTTAATTAGTTCTTTGGCACTTGTTTAAATAGGATTATAGGTATTTAACTAGAATGACAATAAAAAGGCTTAAATGCAAATACAGGTTACTCAGTTGTTAACAACACTTGGCTTACAGTCTTTTTAATATGAAGATTTCATTTTCTTAAATACTCAGAGAACTCACTGAGACTTTAAGCATGAGAAACTGCTTTGATAAAAACAATTAGAAAACTCTTTGCAATTTTTCAACATTAAGAGCAGACTAATCAGTTTAAGAAAATGTTGTCTTTAACTGAAAACAAAATTCTAATTTTGCTGTGTACTTGATATTGAGACTCATTTGCTTTAATTTTACATAGCATGACCATGTCAATTTTTCCACAAACTTTTTACAACTTTCTTTTTACATTCACTGTTCTCTCTTAAAATAAACACCTGTACTTTAGAACAGTTACCTTTTTTACCCTAAATAAAATGAATCTCTATTCTTTATACTTTCTCTTGTTAAAACACACATCTTTTCTAGCAAGCCAAGATGTTTTCTTTATTACTTTAAGTAGTTTTATTTAGAACTTAAAACCAATAGGAACTTTAACTTTCAGTGAACACGGAAAATAGTCTGTGGTAAACTGTAACACCAGCATTCCTTAGAGTGATATATTTTTGAACACATTTTATAATTTCTGGAAATGTGCCTTATAGCACAATTTTTACCGAGCATAAAACATCTTCATATAACTTAGCAAAACTCTAAGAATTTTGGTTACCACAAAAGTTCTCGGGCTGTTTGCAGATATACAGTTATACATTAATATACTATTATTATTATTAAGATATTTATTTGTTACACTTGTTTACACATTCTTTAGCAATTATGCTAGATTACTTATAAAAACTTTTACTGAACATTAGACAAAGTCAAGCCTTTAAGCACTGTATTCTTGAAAGATTTAACAGATAATATCAACTTAAACAATTTAAAGTTAACTTAGGCAGGTCCGTTTCAGTTCAACTTAAATTAACATCAATGCTTATTAATACCATCCGGAGGTAGAAAAACATCTTTTCTTTACACACCTAGACACACAAACATACAGATTGAGATGCAATGACTACAGTTAGCAACACCTTTCATAAAAAGAACACATACTCAGATAAACTGATACAAAGATTTGAGTTACTGATATCCAGTTGTAGAGGTCACTAGTGGCGAAAGGCCAGTAGTGATGGGGCTGATTTCCCCCCCGCGTCTGGGGGACTGGTGGCTCCCAGGGACAAGCAGCGGAGGCAAACTGCTCTCTCTGAGCCCTTTGTCTGGTATAGGGCGGGCTTCCTACTGAAGCACCTCCACCCTCCGCTCTCGGAGCAGCTTCTGCTTCCCTAGTGGGGGTTGGTTGTGTCCTTCCCTTAAAGGGAGTAGAAGAGGTCTGACCCATTTTCTCAAAATAAAAAGCTATTGACAACCCACTAAGTATCACAGACAGACAAAAAGCAAGACAAAAGATGGCACAGGCCTCCTGAAGAACGGCCCAGCCCAGACCCCAGAAGAACAGAACAGGGCCGGCACAGGCCTCCTGAAGAAGGGCCCGGCCCAGACCCCAGAAGAACAGAACAGGGCCGGCACAGGCCTCCTGAAAAACGGCCCGGCACAGACCCCAGACGGCCCCCGGTGGGGACTCGAACCACCACTGGGATCCCGGGGCCTGGAACGTCTTCCAGGACCCCCAATCAATGACCTTCCACAGCACGCCCGCCTAGGTCCTATACCGATCCCTTCAAATTCAGATTAGGCCCTTCTCAGAAAGTGAAAGAGCGCAGCGCAACACACAACACAAACAATAGACACAAAGTTTGTATCACTCACACACACACAAAGTTCTTACCGGCCGGTTCAGACCCTTCGGGTCGGGAGTCCTGGGGGTCTTGGGGATCCCGGATGAGCCCCCAAATGCTGTGCCCAAGTCGCGAGTCCCCAAGAGACCACCAAGGAGCCGATTCCGATGCAAACACAAAAGGGTCTTTTATTTCAAGCTCCAGCTCCGACCCACAACCTTCACCAACGCAGCGGGTCAGGAATGTGAGCCCCTAGCCTACAGCAGACAAAGCTTTTATGCATTACAAGGTGCAGGAAGAAAGGAACTTGCACCTGGTATGCGCTGGTTGGGGGATTCAAAAGCAAGCATGATTTGTACATTTTTCATTGGTTGAGTCTGGCTGGCCTGACCGCAGGCTGATGTCTCCTTTTATGGTAAAGGTATGTAGGTCTAGGGGAATTATCTGGGGTGGGGGTCATCAGGGGGACTATCTAGGAGAACTAGGTTGGGGTTGAGGCTTTTTTTTTTCTTAAGATGGCCTTTTTAAAATGGAGTTTCTCTTGCTCTCACAAGAGCAGGGTCTGTGTGTGATCCATCTGTGCCCCAGCATGGGGCCCAGCAATAGGCATAGCATCTACCACTTATCCAGCACCTACCAGGTGCCAGGCACTGTGCCAAGCCCTCTCAATGCTGTGCTTTATGCAGTTCTCACAACCCTATGAGACAGGTCTTTATGTCTCCCCATTTAACAGATGAGAAGACTAAGGTCCAGAGAGATTCAGTGGCATAACTGGGATACAAACCCAGGTAGCCCACCTCCAGACTCTGAGGCTAACCAGTGACCTTTGGTGCCTCTCTAGTAGTAAGAGTTGAAATAATTTAATTGTATTTGGGGACGTTTCCTTCATGGCCTACAAAAACACCCAAACCTATAGTTCTTCTTCATGGAGTATGTTTTAAGTTGGCTCATTACCTGTGCAGAGGGTCCTTAACCTCATCAGGAACAGGCTTTCAGCCACATTGTGGTGTGAAGAGGGCCTGAGGTTTTCCTGTCCCTGGGGGCCTGCTCCAGTGTCAACATTATGAGGGTGGGGTGTGGGGACAGAGCTGTGGTGAAGGGGCCTTGAATTCAGAACTCAGATCCTTCCAAGTTCTCAGTCTGGTGAAGTCAGCCCCTATCAACCCACCAGCCTTCCCATGACACGAGAGCCCCCAGTGCAGGGCTCTGACCACCATCTCTAGGGGCCTCCCCAACAATATCTAAGCCCCAACAATTGCGGATCACTTATCTTCACTGGGATCCATTACATTCCTCCTGTCTGAGGTCAAACCCACCATCTCATTCTTCCTTCCTTGTTCCTTTTGTCCAAGGCTGACTTACCCCTTAACGCTCACTCTCAGCGGTGACCCCGCCTTCCTGTGTTCACAGCCACAGCTGCCACTGAACAGTAGCAAACTTCATCCTGAACAAAGAAGTTGAGACACCTGTCAATTCATTCACTTGTCCTATTATTCTATAGATATTTAGTGAGCACCTGCAGCATGCAAGCATCAAGGGTTCAACAAATCGGCTTCCTAAAACAATGTGTTTAATATTAAATACATATAAAAGCTATTCTAACATGTACAAGTTATTAATTTTGTGAAAATGGAATCGTTCCTTATGTATTTTTCCACAGCTTGATTTTTTGGTTGTTGTTTAATATTATATTTGTGGAATTCACCTGTGTTGACATGTGGGGCTGTAATCCACTCACTTGCACAGCTGTATACTCTCCCATAATATTCATATACTCCAAGGCATTATCATTCTTCTGACAAAAGAAATGTGAGTTGTTCCCAGTGTTTTGCTATTACAAGCAGAGCTGTTTTGAACATTCTCATATACATCTCCTCATGCACAAATGCAAGCATTTCTCCAAAACAAATTTCTAAAAGAAATTGCTGGGTTGTGGGACAGAGATATTGTCAAACAGGCTTTTAATAAGAAAGATCAAAAGATCCTGGTGCCTCAGGGACCTAATCGTTGGTATAATGTTCATCTGTTTAGGAGAATGGGTATGTGTAGTACACTCCCTGCCCACACACATGTGTGTGCGCACATACACACACACTGACTCATTCATTGATTTGTCCATTTGGTCAATAAACATTTGTCATGTAGCTATTATCATTAATTATAAGACAATACCATCAGGCTAATAATGATTTTTCAGGAGAAAAGAGACACACCAGAGTAAATGAACCCATCAATTTTAAGATATATCCCAATTTCAGAAACATTGAAATGTGCATGCAAGCATCTTAGAATCAAGGGAAATATGGGATCTTCAGGAAACTCTCTAGAAGAAATTTTGCCCTTTAGTGGCTTTACAGACTTGCAGCTGTTTGTTCACAAATAATATCAGAACACAGAATATAATCAAAGCACATACAAAGTGTTCTAAAGCCTCACTACTCAATCCAAAGCACCAGGGATGCTGCAGCATTGACATCACCTGGGAGCTTGGAAGAAATGCAGAGTCTCAAGCCCCACCCTAGACCCACTGAGTCAGAATATGGCTTAACATGATCTCAGGTGATTCCTATGTTCATTAAAATCTGAGAAGCACTGCATAGGGGAGGGAAAGAGTCTTTGTAGTTGAGGGCAATCGAGTAAGGCTTTCTGGAAGAGGCATCATTTGAAGAAGAGAGAAAGGAAGAACTATATTCAATAAAGTACTTGCTGTAGGTTAGGAACCACAGGAGGGTCCTTCACTTCTGTTATCTGTTATCTCACTGAATCCTCAGAAACACCCAATTAGGCAGGGATTATAATCCTTTTTTACAGCTAAAGAAACTGAGGCACAGAGAGGTCACATAACTTGCTCCAGGCCACACAGATAAGAGACAACAGAGGCAGATTTAGAAGCCATATCTTTCCAAGTCTGGAGTCTGATCTCTTCCCCCCAAACCACATAGAAAGACCTAAAGAAGCAGCTGTGGAGACAAGGATGAAGGCAGGGTACAACTGAAGTCATGTGAGCAAGGGCTCATTGCTGTGCTCAGGACGTTGGGGAGGTGAGGGCTCAGGGCAAACAGAGGAGGGAGCCTTTGTTGCAGTGTGGGGGGTCATCTGACAATAGAACCTTGTTCTGAGACTGTAGACACTGCATCCCTTGACCCTGCTTTCAACTCACTGCTGGTAGAGGACCTTCCTGCCCTGAGACTGGAGTTCAGGGAAGCTGAGGCTGTACATTTGTTCTTTGTTTATCCTATAAATACTGTTCTTGGAAAAAAAAGGGGGGCGGGAGGCAGGCAGGCACAGCAAGACTTCTCAACCCATTCTAACCCTGCTCAGGACCTGCATAGCACAGAGCACACAGTAGGCATTCAAAACAATCCACTGAATGAATGAATGAAAGAAAAAACAAAACTTGAGTGCACGAGCAAACTCACAGCCAGCCACATAGGCTGTTGTTTTAAACCCTCCAGCACAGCTGGTGCCAGCACTGTGCTGGGGGTTAGGGGCTGAGCAAGGGACGAGCCAGGCACCCACCCACCCCAAGGCCCCCCTGAATCCCTGCCGTCAGGGAGGGCTCTGCCAGCAAAGCAAAAAGCCAGGAGCAGAACAGGTTTAAAACACAGAGAAAGCAGCTCCCACCAAACCCTTCATTTGCTTCACTTAAAAAATTACTTAGACAACCTCCTCCCTGTGCCTCAGCCGGCTCCTTCCACACACCCTCCCACCTCCTGCACTGCTCTTTCTGCTTCTCGTGCATATGTGGAAAACACAACAGCGTGTGCTCAGCCCCTGATGACCAGGTTTATGAAGAGCTTATTGTATCTCAAAGAAATGAGACAGCAGTTGGTGTTGTGAGATATTAATGTGCTTTTTACAAAGCTGATGAAACCTCCTTTTAAACCACTTAATACCTGCAAGCTGAAATTTCTAGTCTGAGATGGTAAATTCCTGGAGGCAGAGCTGTGGCAGCCTAAGGCAAGGCAAGCCCTTGGCCTTTCTGGCAGGGGTTGGCCGAAGTCACTCAGCTTTGGGGTTGGCATGGGACTGCTGCCCTTCTGGGGAAGGCTTTCAGTAGAGACTTCATGTTTGTTGGGCCCCTTGGCAGAATAATCCTTTATAGTTCATGGTGGGAGAGTCTCCCCTACATCCTCAATCCAAAGGTCAACGCCTGTTGGGCGAGTGAGCAGTGAGATGTCCCCTCCTCAGTTCAGCCTGGACCATAAGCCCTTGGGCATCTGGCCCCTGCCCCTTCCCCACCATTTCCAGCCCTCACCCATCCAGCCCTCTAAATGGGACCAGCCTTTTTATAAATCTCCAGTCCCACTAGGATGCCATGCCTGTGCACCAGCCAACCTCTCACAAGGGACTGCCCTTCATCCAGTGGCGTGCTGGTAAATGGTTAACAACTGGCCCTCTGGGCAGGGAAAGGGGACCTTGATTAGTAGAATCTGCCCAAGCCACTAATGTGAGTTAGGAAGAGACACTAACCATAGGCTCCTGTGATACAAACAGTAAGCTGGTGCGAGCTGGGCCCAATACACCACTGCCTTCGGGCTTCCTTGTTACCCCCAAGCCTGTTCTGTGGGACCGTCTCTGACCCCCCACAACAGTCTGGGCCCTCCTGTGTACCCAGCACTTCTCTGACTGCTCTTGCGGGTCGGGTCCTTCTTCCTGGAATCCCCTCTCACCCTCCACCACTTCCTCACACTCCCCAACATACACCCACACCCTTACCTGCTCTACTTGGCTACCTCCTTCTCCACCTGCTCCCCGTCCTCCATCACCTCAGGAGGCCTGTGCCAACACCCACACACTCACATGCTGGGATGCGCACCCCTTCTATGTGCTCCCAGACACACTCTGCTTCGTTACAACACATATCCTGCTTCACCACAGCATCTGTTTTCTGTCTCCCACCATAGACTGCATGTGAGGACAGAAAGTATATTTTTAGCTCTGTATCCTCAGCAGGTTGCACAGAGCATGGCATACAGTCAGTGACACATAAATGTTGGCTGAACAACTATGCTCCCATAAGGCCTTGTGCATCTATCTAATATAGTATGTGATGCATTACGTTCTAGAATGTTCTGTACTTTCTGTCCTTCCCCACAAACTGTGAGCCCTGTAGGGCAGGGATCAGGTTATATTTCCCTCCACCACCCCAGTGCCAGGCACTTAGTCAGCTCTTAGTCTCTACCTTGGGGAGACGGCCTGCCTGAGAATGAAGCCAACTGAGAGGAAAATCAGAGATAGAGAGGGACACCAGATCTGGGGGTACCTGGATCCATGTACGCCTGAAGCCATATAAGCCCCTGGGCTTGATGACCACCAACCAGAAGTGCTTCACTAGCAGAACTCTAGGCTGGCTTCGGGAAAACGAGATTACACTGCTCTTCACTGCCTGTAGTGATGGCGGTGGACACAGATGTTCTACCAAATTTAAACTCCACCAAAGGTCATTGAGTGCCACTGGTGCCACCTCGCCTTCATGAACCTCAGCACCACAGTCCTTGGTTGAGGTGGATCCAGGGCCACAGAGCTCCAAGTGCTCCTGGAGACCCCTCACCCTTCAGACAACTTCACAGACTCACTGCCACCATCAGCCTCAGACACCACCGGGACCAATCCTGCCGTGGCCGGGCAGGATTTACCTGGGTCACTCCTCACTGTTAATCATTTGTCCCTCAGGGCTCTGTTTCCCCTCTAATCCAACCCAATCTCCAACTTCCCAGCCCCCTAGGTCCCAATGTCAGCAAAATCCCCCATATTCCCAACCTCTTCTGACAGGAGCTTGGCTTTCTCCTGAGGACACCTGCACCTCACATGGAGGCATTTATTTACCACCCACAGTGGAGAGGCGGCAGGACCCTTCCTGCTACTGCCACTCCAGGCCATTTCCCTGCCTCCTCCCTAACTGCCCTGTCTTTCTGAAACTCATCCCGGCCTTCTCTACACTGACTCCCTACTGCCGCCCTTCACTGACTCCCGCATACCCCTCATTTTTGGGGGAGGGAAGCGCTGGCCCGCTGCCTCATTGTCCACACTACTCCTGCCACCCTCTTGGAGATTTACAGTTAGGCAGACAGTCCTCCCAGTACGTGATCTTGCCCCACTCCCTTGGCTGGCCGTTAAGTACTGAAATCCTGTGTTACCATTGAGCCCCACCGAGTGCAGGGAAGAGGGCCTTGCAGGGGTGTCTCCTGGAGTGTGACTGAGATCCCATCTCCTCTCCCCACTCCCCAAGCATGGGTGGAGGGGTGAGCTCCGTGCCTCAGGCCCTGCAGCTCTACATGTGGCCCAGCCCAGGCTCACGTGGCTCTGCAGAGGGTAGTGAGGGGCCTGAGGAGAACAGAACCTTCCTACGGCCTTGAGTGACAGGGCCAGGCTGTGCTCACGCCACTGCGCAGGAGGGCGCTAGCTCTGAGGGTTTCTCCTTCCTCCTCCACACCGCCACACAACCCAACTCGACCCACCCCGGGACCATCACTCCCGGCCGCCCAGGCTGCCCAGGGTGGAGGGCCGTTTTCTCAGAGAAGTCCTCTGATTGAATGGCATTGGACAGGGTAGGCAAAAATTCTGCACTCGGTGACATAAAGTGACTCTTACTCTAACAGGAAAGTGTCAGAACGTCTAGTATGGTTCCCTGTGTCGAACTGTGGTCCAGACAAGGCTATCATTTAGCTTGTAAAAGACTCATCATCAAAAGATCACACTAATAATTTCTAAAAACCAAGGACTTGAGGCATATTAGAATAATTGGATGAATCATTTGCACTTCACCTTTTGACTTGGTAAGCACTTTCAAGACATATATTTTATGCATTTAGAAAATAAAAGTGAATGTTTAGCTTTGTCTATACATTAATTTGTATGAGCCACCCAGTTGCTAAATACTTTAGATGTCAACCCCACCTCCACCCAACCTGAGCCACACAGTTCATGGCGTTGTCCCTAACACTGCCAATCACCACACCCATTCCACAATCTCAGTCTTTTGCGTCCACACTCTGACTCCCATGTCCCACCTTTCCGGCTCACTCCCCTGAGTCCCTGGGCTCCAATAATTCTTTAACCCCACCACCCTAGACTTCCAATGCAATGAGCCCACATTTTCCCACTGACTCTTTACCCAGCTTAGAGTCTGGTCCATTTTCATAATCTCTGCCTTTCCACCTCCCCTTCTTGCATTCATCTCACAGCCCCCCATCCTGGTTAAAGGTAACCCTCCAGCTAGACTCAGCCACACCCTAATGTGGCTGGAGAAAAGCACAGAATCTCAAGAGGAACCTTCAAGCCACCAATACACACACTTCCTGTCTTGAGCCTAGTCTATGCCTTCTCCCACTCATGGAGAAAATCTCACTTCCTTCCCCCTCCCTGAGATCTCCAACCTCACAGCCCCTTCCTCACTCTCAGTTAATGATCCTGCTTCCCATTTCATCGAGAAAATAGGAGCAACCAGAAGAAAAGCGTCCTAAGTGCCCACCCTGTCTATTCATTTCCTGCACCTCTACCTGTACTCACAGGTGTCGCCATCCCTCCTGGTACAGGGGACGCACCATCATCCACCCCACATAAGACCACACTTGCACTTACATTCTGGATCTCATCCCTTCTCGCATTGCTCCTGTATTGCTCCCTTTTCTCCCAGGGTCACCAATTATCTCTCTACTGGAACATTCCCACCAGCATCACTCATGACTCTACATCTACCCCCAACACGGAGCAGCCAGCAGAGTGGTGGACACCCTACAGTGCAAGGGGGCAGAGAGAGGTTGAGGGAACAACAAAGGATGTGTTAGACCAGCCAGACGAGCAAGTGCAAAGGTCCTGTGGTACGAGGAAGCATACAGGAAGGCAGGCTGAGATGGCATGAGCACAGAGGAGGTGAGGCCAGAGGTTGGGGTCAGGCCCTGTTTAAGATGTTGAGCTTTCCCTAAGAACACTGGGAAGCTGCTGAGGGTTTCAAGCTGGAGGTGGCTTGATCATATTTGCATTTTCAAAGGATCATTATGATTACCCTGCAGAGAGGGATAAGAGCAGGTAGAAAATGACCACTGGGGAGGCTTCTGCAGTCACACAGGGAGGCAAGGATGGTAGCCTGGTGGTGGATGTTGCTCCTGATGGAGAGAAATCAACATGCTTGAGAGATACTGAGACAGGAGGTCATGATGGATGGAACTTGCAGGGAGGAGGAGAGGTGGGCAATGCTGACTAGGCGCTGGCTTGCACAGGAAGCAATGGAAAGGCCTTTACTGAGCTAGCTGGCCCAGAGGACCAGGTTTGAGGGAAACATCAGGAGTTTACTTTCAGACCTGCTGAGCACACAGTGCCTTTGAAACGCCCACCAGAAGACATCAAACAGGCAGTTGGATACCCAGGTTTGAACCTCAGAGGATTGTCTGGAGTGCTTGTTATTTCACACCTCCTCTCAACAAGCATTTCTTGAGCCCTTCCTCTGTGCTAGACTCTGTGCTGGGAGGCAGCAGTCCGAGGATGACTGAGGCCCAGGCTGTCAGAGGAGAAGACAAGGCTGCATGGAGAGCAGGCGCAGATGTGGCCCACAGCATGAAGCATGGGACCCTTAGAAGAGAAACATGCAGGCACCACCTGTAAGCCCTTGGTTTGGGGTTAAAGGGTGTCCCTGATGTGTGAGGAGCCTCAGGGCCCGTCAGTGCCTCTCTCCACGCCTCACCTCCTGCACAGATCCCTTATAAAGATGCCTGGCACCAAGTCAGCACTGACAAAATATTTGTCAGATTGAATTGATAGAAAATGAAAGTGTTTTGCAAAGTGATTTTCAAATACACTGATTTGTAATTTTAACAATAGGAAGGATTTTTTATCCTCTTAGCAACCCAATACAAAGATTCTCCTCAGGAGAGAAGGGTGCATGGTTGGGTGAGGGGTAAGCTACTAAGGGAGGTTGAGGCCTCCTATTAATGCACCAAGATGCATGAGAACAGAGCAGAGATCTGCTGGGGACAGAAGAGAAGCAGGGAGACAACAAGGTGGGGTGGGCGAGTAAGAACAGGGATTGCCCAGAACACTTTAGAGATGAGAACCTGTCCTATGGGAGCATTTTAAGTGGAATGCTGTGCTCTTGAGACTCTACAAAGCTTCCATAAAGTTACTAGAAGTCCCAATATGATCTGGGGAATTGTTTTCTTGCAGAAGTCAGAAAGGGGGTGAATTTGGTAGAGAGAGAGTATATGGGTTGGGGGTAACCATCTTATCTTCTCTGTAATAGCATATAATTACAGCTAGAAATACCTAAAATACTTTTCTTTATATAAGTACACTTGTATCCTATATATGCAGGTGTATATGATATATGTAGGTCTATGCAATAAAGCCTTAAAATTCCTAATTAATATCTATAGTACATAAGAAAACCTACTTTACAGGATATGGAGGCTCAGAACTCTGTTGGAAAATAAAATGCTAGCATATATTGAGGACTGTGTTAATTAGGTTATATTAGCTACTGTCACAGAAAAATCCCAAATGTCAATGGCTGAATATTGTGAAAGTCCATTTCTCTGCCCCCAAACACTTTTACCAATGTGCCAGGTACTGTTCTGAGCACTTTTTGTGTGTCAATGCATTTAATCCCCATGGCAACCTATGAAGAATTCTGTGATCTCCACTTTCAGATGAGGAAGCACGCCTCTCAGTGGTGCTGAGCTGGACCCAGGCAGTGTAGCTACAGACCCTGCCTCTCACTGACTGTGCTGCATCTTCCAGCACAGGTTTATTTGTTCGTTCAGAGGAAGTTAGACAACATTTGCCATAGCTATGCTGGTGGTGGGGATACGATGGTGACTGCAACACACAAAAGCCTCTGGTGTCATCAAACGGACATAACTGTCAATTCTATTTTACACATCAGTTCTTATGAAGATTGAATTAAATAGGCCACTCGTTCACTTAGTGATGGTTGCAGGGTGGGGGTGGGGGTGGCGGTGCTGCTGTGGCACTGGGCTAGGGGTTTCACCTGAGCTGGTTCTCACCTTCTCAGCCATCACCAAGAAAATTATTTAGAGTCAAAGGGCCTTTGTTTGAGCCCCGATTCCACTTCCTGGCCACGAGATCATTTAGTCTCTCTGAGTCTCAGTTTCTTCATCTGTAAAATGGAGAAAATATCCCTCTCACAGGCCTGTGGTAGAGCCAAAATGAGTTGTAGCTCAAGAGACTGGCAGAGGGCCCAGCCCGGAGTTGGGCTCAAACCTCAGGGTATTTCAGAACTGTTGGGCACTGGATACACAATGAATGTCTGCCATGCTATGTAGATTAGAAAGCGCTTTGCAAGCTCATCTAAAGGGCTTTGGGAATATTTGCCAGCATCAGCATGGGGTAGGCCTTCTTTCAAAATCGATCTGCCTTTTCATACGCAAAATGCAGGGTGACCCCCAGCAGAGCTGGGGCCTAGAGCTGAGTGCACTGTGTGGGACCACTTACAGCAGGCTCCTCTGTGGCAGTCCTCACCCTGGACTCCAACCTCTGCAGCCCACCAAGCTTCAGCTAATCCTCAGAAGATTCAGTGCAGGCATGGAAGGCTAGGTTTTGAAGTTTTAGGCCTTAGATCCTCTCCACAGCACCGTGGATATATATGTTTTGATTCACCAGGCAGATGTCCAAACAGACAAAGTAATATCTTCTTTCAGGGGCTAGGGGGAGAGCTGAGCCAGCTTTGGAAGACTGAGAAGTCAGGAAGAGGCTAGCAGGTTCTAAACCCCCAGAAACTATGTCACATGTGCCCTTTCTCCTCTTGTTTTCCAGGGAACTTCAAAGGTCTCTGCAAGCAAATCGATCACTTCCCAGAGGATGCAGATTATGAAGCTGACACAGCAGAATACTTCCTCCGTGAGTACATGCAATTTTTTATCTCCCTCCTGATAGTGGGTCCTGCCCTTCCATCCTTCAGAGTTCCAAAGGCCAGAACTATCTAGAGGTGCCTGCCTCAGCAAAAGACAGGAAAAACCTGAGCTTCCCTCCTGGGAGGCTAGACCTTTTTGCATGATGTTCCCTCTGGGTGTTACACCTTTCTCTCCCCTCTTTGTCTGGTAAACTCCTACTTATCCTCTAGGTTTCAGCAGAAACATCACCTTCTCCAGGAAGTCCTCCATGGTGGTTCCCAGAGCACAGCATCTTTATCATGCAGTGAGGTCCTTGTCTATTTGAGCAACCATTTCCCTCACAATCCTGCCAACTCTGCTGGGCCGGGGACTCTATCATGCTCATCATTATATTCCCAGCCCAGTGCCCTGCACATAATAAAGGGTCAGTAAATATTTCTTGAATAACTGAATAAGGAGACTCATCAGGCAGTGCTAGATTGGAACTTAAACTGAAACAATAAATGAGATTGTTTTTCATTCCCCACAAATCCAAGTTCATCCTGATGTAATAGTTGCAATCTTAGATCCACCTGAGACATATTTCAAAAGAAAGCATTTTGAGTCCTAAAGAAATTTTCTCAAGAATCAGCAAAGGCTAACAAGGTAAAATGTTCTCTGAGAAAGGAATTCCTAGGAGAGGGGCTAAGGGTCCTTGATGCCCGGGACAGCAAAGCCGCCTGCGCAGAAGTGGTTGAAAGCTCTGCCCGAGACTCTCAGGCAGCTCCTCCAGAGAAGGTTTTCTCCCCTCCCAGGAGCATCCCCCTTCTGCTCCGAGGTGCCCTTCCCAGCCACAGTGAGGCCGGCTGAAACCTGCCTCCCATCCCCTGCTGCAGAGGGTTAGCATTACCTCTGGAACACTTTTATGAAAAACGTGGGAGGTTATTTTATTACATGGATTACCCCCGTGTCTCTCCATAATTACTCCTCATATCAAATCCAACTCTCAGGTCAGCCTGGAAACTGGGTTTCATTGAAAAGCCCACAGAACATGAAGTCAGCCAGGCGGCTGAGAAAAGAAAGGAAGGGAACACGGTGTAATTTATAGATTTCTTTTTAAAGGGGGAAAATATCTTACAGTGTTCATCATCTCCTTTTATGAATCCCTGCAAGATCCTGCTCATAAATGGAATTGCTAAAGGGAATTTGGTTTAGTTGTCATTCACCATTACCAAGTCTGAGGCTCTTGAAGGAGCCTGGTGGTAGTATAAAGGCAGATTGATCACTTTCTGTATGCTAGATCCTGTGCTTAGTGCTGGTGAGATCAAGGTGAATAAGCGAGACACAGTTCATGGCCCCAGGTAGAGCACAGCCTGGTTGGGAGGAACCTCAGAGAAATAGCTGGATTTGACATAGCATGGTGGAGATGCAGCCTGCACGCAAAGGTGAAGGTGGGGAGCAAGGCCGAGTCCCCACTGGAAACCACACTGGTAAGTATAGAGAAGGTGTAATACTTTACCAGCTAGATGCCAAGTACTCGGGACAGGAACTTTGTCTCACTCATTGCTGTGCCCAGAATAGCTCCTGGAACATCGTAGGTGCTCAATAAATGCTGTTTGTTAAATAAAAAATATTCGGTGGCTATTACTAACTACTCTATATCTCCATTTCCTTATTTTTAAAGACAGAAGAGTTTAGGGTGTTTGGTTCATGTTGGTGTTCCCTGGACAAAAGACTTACACTTAGCAGCATAGGATTCCATGGGTCTGATTAGAGTTGACTTAACCCAACAATATTTTTTGAGCATCTATAACAGGGGTGGGCAAATATTTTCTGTAAAGAGACAGATAGTAAATATATTAGGGTGTGTGGGCCATAGAGTCTCTGTCCTAACTACTCAACTCTGCCCTTACAGCACAAAAATAGCATAGACAATATGGAAGCAAATGAGTACAGGTGTGCCCCAGTGAAACTTGACTTTATTTACAAAAACAGGTGGCAGGCCACCTTTGGCATAGTTCCCTAACTGCTCATTTATAATATATTAATCTTGGGCTAGACAACAAAAGCAATATTTTTAAAGCTAGAAGATGTGAGTTTCTATCGTCCTCTATTTAGTTCTAACCTGCCTGGCTAGAGAAGCTAGAAGACAGGGATCACTCTAGAAGGACCCCCAGCCCCACTTCGGAGGGGAGAGCAGGAGCCCAGGGAGGTGGGTGGGGCTGTGCCTGGAGGTGGGCGGGACTGTACCGGGTGGGCGGAGTCTGAGTCAGCTTCCCGTTCAGGTCTGCTAGGGCCATCCTCACGGTACCTGCCACACTGGGAGGCCATGAGAGGGGCTGAAACCTCCCCTTTTCCGGAGGTCCTACTGTCTATAAACAGCCCCATCAAGGAAACCTGTCTGGTGTGACACAGGCAGTGACAGAAGGAAGTGTGTGTGTTGAGGGAGCCTGGCCCACACACCCTAACCAGAACTAGAAGAGGTTATTTCTTCTCTCACACAGATCCTTAGAGAAGGTGGTACCAAAGCTGGAACTAGAACTCTAGAAGCAGTCATTCATTTATTCATTCTCTCAGGAGCCTTTCACTAAGCACTCCCTAGGGGCAGGGCACTATGACAGCACAGGGAGATGCCTTCCTGAGGGTCGCAATCCAGTGGAGGAAACAAGCAATAACCAGCACACAGGGCCTTGAGGGGGTGGACTATGGCAGGGAGGGAGGCGCAGGGGACAGGGAGGGGTGTTACCTAGATGAGGAGGTCAGGGCAGTTTCTCCAAAGGAAGAAAGGGAATGAGCTAAGAGGATTTCGGCAAAGCGCATGCCTGAGGAGGGAATGGCAAGAGCAAAGGCCTTATTAAGGCAGGAACAAGCCAGTGTATCTGAGGATCAGAGGGGAAGCTGGCCTGGCTGAGCAGAGCGCATGAACAGAGAGCATCCAACAGCACGAGGTCGGGGAGATAGCAAAGGCGCTTGATCATGTGGAGAAGAAATCAGAATTTATTCTAAGTGTGATGGGAACCGTGAGCAGGGAGGGGCACTGGTTTGGAAGGTCAATCCTGGCTGCTGGCGGGAGCAGCCGGGAGCTGGCCAGGGCTGCTGCAGTGATCCCGGTGAGGGGCTGTGGCAGTTGGAACAGGTGTGAGCTGTGTTGCTGGTCAGAAGTGAGGAGCTGTTTGGGAGGCAGAGCTCACAGCAGCAGGGGTGACAGGCCAGGTGATTGGGGGTGGGATGTGAGGCAGGACACTGCCGGGCTTCCAGAGGACAGTAGAAGGCTGTGAGGAAGAACAAGGGGGCCTGGAGACTCAGGAGGGTGGTGAGGGGCTCAGTGAGGAGGGACGCCAGAGCTCAGTGTGCCCAGACCAGGCATCCCTGGTCGTGACCATTCACATTCAGCCTGCCTCAGACTCGGAAGGGCAGCAGGGCTGAGCAGCTTCCAGAAAGACAGCTAGGATATTTTCTCTCCTTCGTCTCAGCTCTAGATTCTCAGTCCAACTGGTGGAACATCGATGGCCGGAGTTGCCCGGGCCACCTCACTGGCCACTCCTCCTCAGCCTCCTTCCCTGCGGCCTCCTCATCTTCTGGCCTCCAACCCTTGGAGCCCTCTCTCTGCTCCACTCCCTTCATGCATTCATCCAGTCTCATGGCTTTAAGTATCATCCACATGTGAGCTGTCAACTCCCAGACTGCTGTCTCTGGCCAGGGTCTGTCCCGTGAGCCCCAGACTCCAGGACATCTCCCCAGGGGGTCCCAGAGGCCTCCCTAACTTGATGTGACCAACACTGAGCTCTGGATCCTCCCCAATCCCAACCTTGGATTCAAACCTGGACTCCTTCCTTTCCCTGGAAATTGACATGCAGCCGTTCAGCAAATCCTGGGAATATTTTCAGGATCGGACCTCTTTCCACCTCCTTCCCTGCTACCACCTTGGTTCAAGGTACCATCATCTCTTGTTCAGATTACTGCAACAGGCTCCTAACTGTTCTGCCTGCTTCTGCCCTGGCCCCATTTCAGTTTCTTATGAACACAGAAGCCAGAGGGTCCTATTAAAATGTGAGATGGTGTCACCCCTCTGCTCAGACACACCAGTGGCTTCCTACATCGATAATCAGAGCAAACCCCCAAGTCCTTGCTATCACCCACAGGTCCCCAGGTCCTTTCTGCACTTGCTCTTCTTTCACCCTTCCTTGTTCACTCCTTTCTTGTCTTACTGGCCTCAGTCCTTTCCTCAAACATTCCAGGCTGCTCCTGTACAGGGCCTTTGCACTTGCTGTTCCTTCTGCCTGGAACACTTCTCCCCCAGATATCCACACGGCTCACTCTCACATCCTTCACATCTTTGCCTAAACTTCACAGTGAGGGCTTTATTGACTCTGGAGTTTCGTATCCCACTTCCCTGCTTGGTTTTTCTCCACATCACTTCTCACAGCTTAACAGACTGTATAACCAACTTGTTAATTTCATTTACTATAGCTTGCAAGTGCCATGAGGGCCAGGCCTTTGTTTTGTCTGCTGCCAAAAAAGGACCCACACCTCCTGGGCAGCTCAGATTGCTTCTGGCCTCCTGAATACAAAGATGCTTGGCCCATAGAGCCAAGGAAAAGACCCTCAGAGGGTTTGGGGGGCAGCTATGGCTCTGCCTGTCAAAGCCTGCAGTCCCACACTTCTATGTGTTCAGTCCTTCATCCATTCGAAAAGTGTGCTGGCCCCATGCCAGGCTCTGGGCTGGGCACTGGGGAGTCAGAGTTGGTTTGGAACAGAACCCGCCCTAAAGGCAAGCAGAGTCTGGTAGACTGTGTCCCCGACCTTGGTCACAGCAGGAGCTCTAGCTGCCTTTCTGGAAGCTGCCCAGCTGCCCCTCCAAGTCGGAGGCAGGCTGAGGTTGAACTGTCAAAGACAGGGATGCCTGGTCTGGGCACACTGAGCTCTGGCGTCCCTCCTCACTGAGCCCCTTTCCACCCTCCTGAGTCTCCAGCCCCCCTTGTTCTTCCTCACAGCCTTCTACTGTCCTCTGGAAGCCCGGCAGTGTCCTGCCCCACATCCCACCCCCAATCACCTGGCCTGTCACCCCTGCTGCTGTGAGCTCTGCCTCCCAAACAGCTCCTCACTTCTGGCCAGCACCACAGCTCACACCTGTTCCAACTGCCACAGCCCCTCACCGGGATCACTGCAGCAGCCCTGGCCAGCTCCCGGCTGCTCCCGCCAGCAGCCAGAATTGACCTTCCAAACCAGTGCCCCTCCCTGCTCACGGTTCCCATCAGACTTAGAATAAATTCTGATTTCTTCTCCACATGATCAAGCGCCTCTACTACCTCCCTGACCTCATGCTGTAGGATTATATACATGAAGTAGGAGTTGACGCCTTCCCAGAGAGTCTCTGACAACCCAAGACAAGAATAGGCAGGATGAGAGTTCCCCAGGGCAGCTGTGGGCCATGAACAGACACCTGTAAGGGAGGAAGAAAGCACCCAAGGAAAGGGGGACTGACCTGAGAACTATTTGGCAGGTGGGGGGGGGCGGCGTGTACAGAACCTGGCCACCAGTAGGAGGCAGGAGAACATAACCATGGGTCTTAGCCCATACTGCCCAGGTTCAAAGCCCACTCTCCCACATCTCAGTTAACCTCTCTAGGCCCTGGTTTCCTCACAACGCGGGGCAGTGATCACTGGCACCTTCCCAGAGTTGAAATGAGGCGTAAGTGAGTCAGCACACGACAGCTCTTCATATGGGCACAGAAGGCACTCAGCAGGCGTCGGCCGTTATTGTCGCGTATATTGCACGGTGAAAGGTGCAAAGGATGCAGACCAAGCAGGGAAGGGACAGGAGCAGTGCCAAGAGGAGGGTTCAGTTTTCAGGAGGGTGGTTGGAAAGGTCCTCACTGGGAAGGACACGTTTGAGCAGACCTGTAGGAGGTGAGGGAGCATGTCTGGTCATGCAGATATCCTGAGAAAAAGCATGCAGGCAGAGGGAACCCCCAGCACAAGGTCTCTGAGTGGCCTGCTCAGGGACTGCCAAGGGGCCACATGGTTAGGTGTGACTAACCCAGTGGCCAGGCGAGGACTGAGGGGCTCAGCTTTACTCTGAGAGGGGATCACAGAAAGGTTCTAGGCAGAGGAGAGGAAGGGACAGATGTCCACACTAACAGCATCACTCAGATTCTGCTGAAGGACTGGCTGCAGGATCTGCATAAGAGCAGGGTGACAGCAGGAGATGATGCCACACCCATTCAGTAGCCACTGAAGTGACCTAAACATGTAGAGAAAGCATCCTTTTCCTTATGCCAGACTCCAGACAGCTCTGCCTTCTGCCTGGCCACAGCTCCCAGGACAGGTAGTCAGGGTCCTGAGCTTACTTCCTACCTGTATAAGACTGGATAGAAAAAATATTTTTCAGAGACATTTTGTGGGGGCCCCACACCTCTGGGTCCTCATTCAGACACTGTCCCCCCACATACACACCCGACATGCCCAGCCGGCCACCTCCTCAGCTGCCTTCCCTGGCCCCTCAGCCATCTGCACCTTCTGTCCTCCTGTCCTCCCACATGCAGAGGTAAGATATTCATTAAAATATTCTTTTCTTCTCCTGCCTGTTTGTCAGTCCTTCCTTCTTACCTTATCCTATTTTTGATTTTGGACTTTCTCTTTTCTTTGCAATGTGTCTGCTGCTTCTTTTTGGACCACCTCACCACATTCATTCACTCAGTGAGCTTGTATCTGGAGCCTTCAGAGCATCTCTGGCTCTGAACTAGGTGGTGGGGACAGAGAGAATAAAGAGAGAGAACTCAAAGAAAAGCCACAGACATTCCCTCATGGGACCCCATGGCTTGTGGTGGAAGCATATTTATAAACAAGTATAATAATAATTCATTTATCAAATTTATTATATGTTTACTAAATGCCCTCAAAGACTTATCTAAGTGCATTATAAGAATCACCTCTAATCCTCACAACAATCTTAGAAGGCAGGCACTATTACCATCCCCATTTTACAGATGAGGAAATTGAGGCACAGAGAGGTAAGATAACTTGCACAAACTTACATGGCTAATAAATGCTAAAGCCAGATTCAGCCCCAGGCCGTGTGATTTTCTAACCACTCTAATAAAGTACTTCTCAATGGGCCCGAAGTGCTCCAAAGCACAGAGGAAGGAGCTAATAACCTTGCCTAAGGAAGTCGAGGAAGACTTTATGGAAGAGGGGGTTTTGATGGATGAATAGAAGTTTTACTGAGTAAAAAAAGAGCAGGAAAAATATGCTAGTAAGAAAGGTCAGTATATCAAAAGTTAGAAGCATGCAATGACATTACATGGGAAGTTTGCTGAGGCTGGACAAGAAGGAACATGGGGACCAGGAGGCATGAGGCAGGAGGTGGGCAGAGGCCAAGTTACACACAGCCCTGTGGGCCTCCTAGGTACTGGAGTTTGGTCCTTTAGGCAAAGGAGCCACTGCAGGGCTGTGAGGCGAGCAGTGGCTTGCTCCCTCTCCCTCTCCCTTCCTACTATTGCTAAGCAAACTCAACTCTGGTCCTGTGGCCATGAAACCCCCACTCCTGTGGGCTGCTCTCTCCACCTTCCTGCATCCCTCCATCTCACAGTCATGCCATTCTCTCTCTCTGGCCTTCTGTGTTCTACAGGGGCCGTGAGGGCCTCGAGCATTTTCCCCATCCTGAGTGTGATTCTGCTTTTCATGGGAGGACTCTGCATCGCAGCCAGTGAGTTCTACAAGACTCGACACAACATCATCCTGAGTGCCGGCATCTTCTTCGTGTCTGCAGGTAATGGCCCCTGAGCCAGGGAGGCCAGAGCCCAGGCCTGCCAGTGGGGAGGAGGCTAAGGTTTGGTGCTCAGCAGAGAGAGGAGGGAGGGCGGAGAGGAACCAGTCCTGGCAATAGGTCATGTTACAGGGAAGGCAGGTGTGCTGGGGATCCCACCCTATACAACGCCCGAGCCCTGCAACGAGTCCTTCCTGGATATCCCCAGACCCTGTCCCTTAACCCACTGGCCCATCTTCCTCCACCTCTTAAGAAAGGGATCAAATCCCAGGCCCCTTCCAGGTTATTGGACCTATCCTCACTTGCCCTGTCCCCTCACTGTCCTACTCAGGTAGAGCAGGCAGCACCCAAAACCACATTTCTCAGCCGAGTTACATGACAAGTCATATTTGCTTTAGATCCAAAAAAAGAACATGAGCTGCAGCAGGAGCCATTTAATAAGAATGACTGATGTTTGAGTAGCACTTACCACATCCCAGACTCAAACAGCTTCATGTGTACTACTCATTTAATCCTCTCCATGGTCCTACAGGAGTAAGTCATATCATTCATTATCTCCATTTTACAGATCTGGAAACCCAAACTAAGGTTACCTTGCCAAAGGCTTTGAATTCAGGCAGTCTAGCTCCAAAAGCCAGTCTTAACCCCCACTACACCAGCTTCAAATCTCCTTGCAACCTTAAGAAAGTTACTTAACCTCTCTGTGATCCACTTCCTCATTTGCAAACCCCTTCAAAAGTACTCAACAGTGAAGGCAGGTAGTAAATGCTCCATGAACAGTATCTATTCTTCTTTTTCTCCAGTACTCTGTAGAATGCCTCTCTCTTCCCTCCCCTCTTCCCATATCTCTGTTTCCATTAGCTCTTCCCTTCCTGGTTCTCTCAGTGGAAAGACAAAACGTTCAAGTGATGTTTGCCCATGTCCCTCTATACTAATTCATGCGTTCAGTATGAAGTGCTGGAACAGGGAAGGCCCATCTTGTCCCTCCCTGTACCTTCATCCTGCCCAGTGCCTGACAGCCTGCTGAGAAACTAACCTTCCTCTCTGATTCCTCCCCGCCCCGTCCCTCCGTGCCCATGCTGGGCCCCACAGGTTTGAGTAACATCATTGGCATCATAGTGTACATATCTGCCAATGCCGGAGACCCCTCCAAGAGCGACTCCAAAAAGAATAGTTACTCCTACGGCTGGTCCTTCTACTTCGGGGCCCTGTCCTTCATCATAGCTGAGATGGTCGGGGTGCTGGCCGTGCACATGTTTATCGACCGGCACAAACAGCTGCGGGCCACGGCCCGCGCCACGGACTACCTCCAGGCCTCCGCCATCACCCGCATCCCCAGCTACCGCTACCGCTACCAGCGCCGCAGCCGCTCCAGCTCCCGCTCCACCGAGCCCTCACACTCCAGGGACGCCTCCCCCGTGGGCATCAAGGGCTTCAACACCCTGCCGTCCACGGAGATCTCCATGTACACCCTCAGCAGGGACCCCCTGAAGGCCGCCACCACGCCCACCGCCACCTACAACTCCGACAGGGATAACAGCTTCCTCCAAGTTCACAACTGTATCCAGAAGGAGAACAAAGACTCTCTCCACTCCAACACAGCCAACCGCCGGACCACGCCCGTCTGAAGCCCGCAGGAGGCCTCCCCGCGCTGTCCCTGTCCCAGTCCCTGTCCCCGGAGCCGGGAGGAGGGGCCGCTGGGCCGGGAGCGGGGGAGGGGGGCGGGAACCGCACCATCCCGGGGGGGAAACCTTCCAAAAGCAAAAAAAACACAAAAAGAGAAAAACTTAAGTAACTTAAATATATATATATAAGAGGAACAAAGAAGCAAAACAACAGGAAATGTGAAAAATATTAACGAGGGAAGGAAAAACAAACTCTAAAAAGCGAGAGGATTAAAAATTTTAAATAGAAAATAAATCTAAAAGAAAATGCATGATTTCCCATGTACCATTATTTTAACATTTAATAAAAAACCAATTTAAATGAAAAAATAAAAGGGAACCAAGATAACATTAAAGCAAAAAATGAGGAGCAGAAAGGAAGGGGGATGTTCTTTGCATTTATCAGGGCTTTATGTTACTTTCTTTTTTTTTTTATTGCAGGAGTTACTTTTCTGTTCCCTGTAACCCCAAGCGGGCTCTGCCTCCCTGAGCGAGTGGGGGGTGGAGACTCAGGGGCCCCGGGACCAGGCGAGCCCCTTGGTCACTGCCAGGTCGCTGAAGCCTCTGGACGGGTGTCCCAGGAAAGCTGGGCAAGCTCTGTGGCTTGGAAGCCGGCTCCACCCAGCACTGATGGGGCGATCCTAGGCCTCCAGGTGACCCAGGAGTCTTTGGTCCCTCCTGCTCGAAAGATGCCTGGAGGAGGGTGCACTTGGGGCTTGCACAGCCCCCAGGTTCCCAGTCCTCAATGGCCCTTAACCCACTGTGATGATTTCCTAGGCCTTGAGGGAAGGGAAGGAGAGGGGATGGCTGCCAGTGGCTTGCCAAGATGCCTGACACCCCGGGATCCTCAGGGTGAGCCATTGGGGTCACTGCCCCAAGCTTCTGTCCCTGGGGTCAGGAGATGCCCACCCCCGGGGGATATAAAGCAGTTCTCCCTCCTCACCTCAGGGCCATCCAATGACCCTGGGGCGATGGTGGACCCCCAGACTCACAGGTCCCCCAGCCCCTGGGAAGGGGGCTCATTGACCCTTTGGGGGTCTTTGGACATACTGAAGCCCCTCTGGGGCCCAGAAGGTCCAACAATGACATTGCAAAAAGGTTTCTTTTTACAAAAGAAAAAGGAAAAACAAGTGGTGATTTTTTTTAATAAAAAAACCACAGACTATAAATAAATGTAAATATATAATAAGTGGATTTACTTGCAAGAAATCAGATAGTATTTTTCTTTTAATTCTTTTCCAGCTTTAAACTGTGAAAACAAAACATGGGGTGGGTTGGGGGACTTAAAATTTAGCAGGGAACTTGTAAAGCGAAAACAGAAAACAAATATACGATTTCATTAAAAAAAAAATAAGTTGGGAGAGATTAGAGCTGGGCTTAATGCAGGAGGGAGAGGAGAAAGGCCCTAGGAAGCTACAGTGAGTTTCTATGATGAAAGTTCTCTTCCTCATACCAGGAAGGTGCTGCTAATGTAGAAGAGAGACACAGAATCACAATCGAGTATCCGGTCTACACAAAGGAGATCGTACACCCCACTCACACACACTCACACACACTCACACAGTACACATCCGCAGTCCTCTAGGCCCAACGCTACAATCACTCACAGGTGTACACACTCAGTCTAAACCCTTCCATCCTCATATGAAGCCAAAGGCAGGGTTCCAAGAAGACTGATTCATGCCCTCCAAAGCCACTGATATCAACAACACACACACACACACACACACACACACACTCACATGCATGGAAAAGGCACCAGTCTAGAATCCAGCTCTAGATTCTGGAATCTGTTGCGTGGCTCCCTGGGCCTCAATTTCCCCTGTGTGAGCAAGTGGACTGACCAAATGAGCTCCAAAAGCCCATTCTTGTTCTTGGTGTTGATGACTTTTAGGATCTGCCACCTGCACAGAGGAAGACGCCAGTGATGACCAAAATAGCTGCCATCCAGCACACAGACATTGAGAATATTCCCAAATCATTAGTCAGCCACTCAGCCACACAGACACAGACACACACACACACACACACACACACACACACACACACACACACACCCTATGCCTCCTCACTGTGCTCCCAAACCCCTGCCCCCACATCCAATGTCAAAGCAAAAATACATACATATGAGCAAACGTATCCTGCCATTCAGACAGAGAGGAAAAAGACACCAGAGGTCCCCAAAGCCACTCTTCATTTTGTTCCATCTGTGTCCCCTTTCTCTAGTGCTATAACACGGTCACAGAGAGTGAAGGGGGCTTCCTTGAGAGAAGAGATCAGCCACCAGGCCTCCCTCACTATCTTTAGAGGCCAGAAAATAAAAGGGAGGAATCCTCTGAGGTTTGCTGGGAGGGGTTTAGGCCAAGGGGATGGAGGGGAGAGCTTTACAAAGTTCGGTCCTAGGGTGAGGACCAACTCCAAAAATTAAACTTACACCATTAATGAAAGTCTGGGGGCATCCCGTGTTGCTCCCCTTTCTTCCCAGAGCAACAAGGGCCAGTTCAGACTGAGAGAAATCCAACAGTTCTCCTGAGCTCGAATTTCAGCCCAGCCTGCCAGTTAGCCACTCTGCTAAGGTCGGGGGCTCCTGCTGCCCCCCTCAGCACATCTTGGTTTGCCTCTTTTCTTGACACTGGCCTGGCCTGAAGTTTCTTAAGTTGAGCTCTGGGAGCTAGGGAGAGTAGCTACTGAGGCTTTTGTCTGGGCAAGAAAAGCTCTTTTCTCAGGTCAGCAGCAGCTGGAACCTTAAACTCAGCCTGCGCCACAAGGCAGAGCATCTGCTGAGCAGCCCAGAGGTGCACAAGAGGCCATGTGGCCCTGGGGCAGAGCAATGTGGGCCAACGCCAGGTGTAGGGGCAACCCACAGTGTTTCTCAGTCTGGGCAGAAATTACAGTAGCTCCCTCCCCCACTCCAGCCTTGTCCACCACCTACCCAGATCCCAAACCTAACAAGATCAAGGACTAGAGAAAAGGGAGAGGCCCCAAGAAAACAGCAAGCAAGCAGATGCTGCCCATAGTGGAAAACTGGCCCCAATTCTCTGCATTCTGGCAGTGTGTTTGGGATGACAATCAGCTCTTCTTTCCAGGCCATGAGGCCTGGGGCCTGGCTGTGGGTGACAGTGAGAAAGGGCTAGGGGACCCAGAGGGAAGGAGGCAGGCTACAAGGGTGCTGCTTGCCAGGGTGGACGATTGCTCATGTCCAGCTCAAACCAGTTCAAGAAACCAATCTCCATTTTATTTTCTTGGTGGGTCCTTTTTTTTTTTTTTCAGACTGTTAACAGAAAAAAATTTTAAAAAGCAGAAAACAAAAAAAAAAAAGAAAAAAATCCTGGTACATGAAATAAAGATTTTTTTTTATAGCTTGGTCCTCACTTCAGTGGATTTCTTTAATTGCTTTCCCAACTCCTGGCATCCCATTTAAAAGCATCCTAAAGTCACAGATTCTGAGTTGGGGGATGGCTTAGAAGCCAGGCAGTACAATGTCCCTACTCCCTAGGTCATGAGACCTCTCTTAAATATCCCTTACTGAAACTTACATACCTCCAGTGACAGGAAGCTCACCCTCTATACAGGCAGCCCCAATCAGTGCTGGGCAGCACTCATTGGTCAAAGTCTCCTCTGCACAAATTTTAATCTACTTATTTCTTTGAATCCAGCAACACTGAAAGAATTCCTTCCCTTTTCAGCATAACAGCCCCTCAGATAGTTGAAGACCATGAGCACGACATCCTTGAGATTTCTGTTTTAGAATAAACCAACCCAGCTCAACATCCCAATGACACTCCAGGGTTTTAATTTTTCCCATGAAAGTGTGCAGCCTAGAATAAACATGACCCTGTGGATGTACTCAGAGGGCCCCCTCCACAGGGGTGCTCTTCAAAGGGGACCATGGATTGGGAGATAAGTAGGAAGAGTCTAGCAGGGGGCCCTAGACTCTCCTAATTTGAAGAGAAGGCAAGATGGGGTTGTCTTAGTCAGCTCGGGCTGCTAACAAAATGCCATAGACGGGGCAACTTAAATAACAGACGCTTGTTTCTACAGTTCTGAAGGTTGGAAGTCCAAGATCAAGATAGGTTCAGTTCTTGGTGAGAACTCTTCCTGGCTTGCAGATAGCCACCTTCTCTCTAAGTCCTCACATAGCAGACAGAGAGTGAGCTCTGCTCTTTCTTCCTCTTCTTATAGGGCAAAAATCCCAAGATGGAGACCCCACCCTCATGACTTCATCTAACTCTAATCTGCTCCCAAAGACCCTCACCTCCAAATACCATCACATTGGAACTTAGAGCTTCAGAATATGTATTTTGGCAGGGCACAAAAATGCAGCCCATAACAGGATGCTAACAGGAGGATTTGACCTTTAAAACTGGAAAGGCCCCTTTTGAAGGCAGCTAAAGAGTTAGCCCACCAATGTCCAACCTGGTCTGGTCAAAGTGCCAGGTTCAGCTATTTGAAGGAGGGCTGTAAACGCTTTGAAAAATCCATTAAATACATTTAATTTAGCTCATTATAACTTTAAAAAACTGTCATACCAAATAGGATGGGAGGAAAGAAGGTATTTCAAAATCAACTCAAGATTTAAAAAACAAAAAAGCATTCATCTGTTAGCAAACTGTAAAATGCTTCTCC
This sequence comes from Smutsia gigantea, assembly GCA_032199065.1. Classification (NCBI taxonomy): domain Eukaryota; kingdom Metazoa; phylum Chordata; class Mammalia; order Pholidota; family Manidae; genus Smutsia; species Smutsia gigantea. The sequence continues at coordinate 155,248 of JAVSCE010019237.1, read as the reverse complement.
TCCTCCTATCACTTTCCTGGGCCCATCTTCCCACCACCACCAACCCTTACTGATTTTATCCTTGACTCAGAAGGTCAGGTAAAACTCATAACTGAACATATGACAAACAGAAAAAAGGAAAGCCAACCAAAGCTTCTTTAAAATGAATACATTACAATAGCTCTGAAAAAAGAAAAAAGCTTCATTCTGTCCTACTGATACCTATTATCACAATCAAAAAAAGGATGGAGGTCTCATTCATTACAATGGCTGGGACTCACTGGACTGGTAATTTCAATATTTTTATTCAGAGAGCCAGAAGAATGGTCTCCAGGGAGCATCCAAGTCACCTTAGAAATAGCCGTGGCACAGAGATGGGGACTGGGAAGAGTCCCAGACGTCATGACCCCCATCCTGACAGAGACCAGGGCTTCTACATGAGCCCCTTCTTCACAGAAACTGGGGTCTTTGGAAGGGAAGATGTTGTCTGAGACACAGGAGAGGAAGCTTCCTAGCTATTGTATGGCTCCTCTTGGGTTTCAAGAGGAAGGAGGTAGCATGCAAAGGACACCTGAGTGACACAAACCTAAGGGAAGGGCAGCCCTGTACCATGAGGCCCCGGAAAACTCGACTCCAGAATTGGCCCATGTTCAGAACTCCCTGCTCAATTCAGTCCACGTTACCTTGGGCCACACTGCCAAGCCTCCCACAAATCTCATGCATCTCTTCCTCCAGTCTCACCCCTAACATTTGCAAGTCCCAGGGCAAGAGTATAAATGGAAGCCCACATACCATAAATCTAAATATTTAATAGCTACAAATCAAACAAATGAACTCTAAAATATGTTCTATCCCTCTGTCCTGATAAATTTATCTTCATGATGACCTAAAATGCTAGGCTTGAATTTAGAATTCTCAGCCTCCTCTGAATTCTACACCGAAAAGTGGCATGGGGCAAGCCTACCCTGGCTGCTAGCCCACAGCCTACCCCACCTTCCATTCCCACCTCCAGCTCCACCCAGCATGTGCAGTCCCTCTCTCCAAAGGGGTGCCCATCCTAGCCTACACATCCAAGATCCAACTGCAGCCCCCAAAACAGCAACTCCTTAGCTACCCCTCAGGCCAGTCCAATGTAAGACAGACAGTAGTCAGCCCAGGAAGCTAGCTCGGGACCCTTTGGGCAGAAATTCTAGAATAGCAGGTACCAGAGACAGGTCTACAAGAGGGGTGTGGGTTCAGAGTAGCTCCCCTTGGCCTATGGACTCTTCCTCCATGGGGAGGGGCATAGTCTGGGGAGGTCCAGAGAAGTTCCCTCTCTGGCTTTTGAATATAAATTTCAACACTCAGGGTCCAGCCCAAGGACTCTGACTCCCAAAGGGTCACATAAGGAGCTGTAGAGCTCAGAAGACCTATCCCTTCATGGATAAAAAGGCGCTACTGAAGTCCAGAAAGAGCAAGCAACATGTCCAGACATGCACAGTAAACTGGCTTCAAGCAGGCACCAGGTCCAGCCTCCTGACTGCTGCAGTCCCCAGTGACCCCTTCCACTGGAGATTTGAAGCATGCCTTCTCCCTCCTCCTCTGTTCATGCTCCAGTCTTGAAGTTTCCTCCTCGCAGTAGTGCTGACCTCACCAAACTCCAAGAGCTCTGAGTGTCTGCATCAGGGGGGAGGGAAGGCTGCTGTCTCGGTGAGTGTCTAGACCTGCCTAACAAGGAGCATCAGTTTGGACTGGCTTCCAAGCCGATGGCTGAGAAAGCTGGCTGGTAGCCAACAACCTCCTGCTTCCCTGGTGCACAGGCTCTGGAAAGAAGTGTCTTTGGGCTGGCTTACAGAGAACTGTACCCTGGCCTGCCTTCCCTGACACAGGCTGTCACAGACAGAAATCCAGCAGTGCAATGGGTCCACCTCCATAAGCTCACACGAGCCAACCATGCTCATCTCCTCTCAATGATGTGTTCAGTGTTGCCACACTGGGCCCTTGAAATTGGCCACAGTGGGAGTGTGAGCAAATGCTACAAATCAGTGATTGTTATTTCTTAATGAAGAGCTCATTGTCAAAAATTTACCAGCATACCATTGCTTAAATCTGTACCTATGGTATGTGCATGTAGGTTCACTCATGCACATCTTCAAGACACATCCATAACCCCCCTGCACTGCATGTGCATGTGTGTATACACACGTGTATACTCTGATGTGCACACACACATGCACACTTCCGGAATTAGATCCACTCACAGAAACAGTCATTCAGCTGTCAGCATTTATTGACCACACCCCCACTACCAAGCCTTGATTTTGGTCCCAAGTGTAGAGACATGACAAGGACTGGCACTTCCCTGGAGGAAGCTCTCAGTAGAGACGGGATCATAGACTGAGAAACAGGACTGCTGAGAAATATGACAAAGCTGCACAAAGGCATGCAAAGGAGCCTGAACCAACACAGGGAAGGCCACACAGAGCAGGTGGTGCTTCAGTGAGGATACACATATTCCTCTACATTCTTAATCTAAATGAGTTGGTAGAGCCATCTAGGCATTTACATGCACAGGTAAGCATGGAGGTGTGTATGCTATGCCATGGCTGCTTGCATCTGTGTAGACACATGTACCATATGTGCATGTGTGTGCATAAGATGTGCACCTATACATGCTCAAAACATCAGTCAAATTAAAGGAACATCACACTAATGAGGTGGCCCGTTTTTGTCACCAGGAATACAGAGCCCTGAAGCAATGAGCCCAGCCTTCCTCCCCCTACCTCTCTTGCCCTCTCCTTCCTGTTCTCTCCCTCCTCTCTCTCCTACCTAGAGTTAGCCGTCTTACTGCAACCACAGAGCTATGCAAAGGCTTCCAAAGGAAGAAAATGTAAATGGTGAGACCAAACCAGGCACCTCACTCAGTCACCAGTGCTCAAAGAGGAGAAGGAAAGAGAGCCAAGGATGGGCTCTCTGAGAAGAGACAGATGAGAGTAAGAATACGTCAGGGGAAGGAGAGCATCCCTCCTCCACCACTCAATTCAAGGAGGCTGGGATATCCTGTCACAGCCCTTAAAGAGTTCAAAATCTTCTGGGGGAGGTCAGACATAGAGAAGTGAAACTCAGACATCAGGCAGGATACAGTCAGCTGTAAGAGGTGAGTCCTAGGAAGGGAGAGGCCAGGACTGAGTCAACCACTGTTTCTTTGCATCACTTTACTCAGAAAACTTCAATAGCCTCCCACTTCCCTCACAGTAAAGCTTTCAATGTCTCTCTGGTCAGGTCTCTGATTATCTGTCATGCCACAGCCAACTGGAATTTATTGAGAGCCTGTGCTGTCCAGGCCCAACCATGTATTATCACAGCCCTGGTAAGCAGGTATTATTACCCACATGACAAATGTGGAAACTGAGGCTCAGAGAGGCAGAAAGTTATGGAAGTTAAGAAGGTGGGCTCTGGAGTCACATTCCCTGGGTTCAATCTTGACTCTAGCCACTTACTATCAGCACAGCCTGGGGCAAGTTATCTATGCCTCCCTTTCTCATCTGTATAAAAGAAACAATAACAAGAGCATCCATCTGACAAAACTATTATGTGGAATAAGCAAATTAAAAGAATTAGACAAATGCCTGATACATAGTAACAGTTATAAAGCACTTCCTATATCTAAGTGTACACTCAGGAAATGCAGCCATGCCACCAGGGCGCACTCAGAAGGTGGCAGAGCTGGGATTCAAATGTCAGGGTCTCTGGGTCCCGAGTCCTCATTCATATCCACCGCTCTGCCCTGCATCCATCATACTTGCACACACACACATTCAGAGTCACAGGTGCCTTGAGGGAAGGCTGCCCAGGGCACAGAAGGGCAAGAAGGGAGGGGCAATTCTTCATGGCAGGGGCCTGACAGTCCGAGGTACAAAGGTAGCACAGGAGAGGCTTCACGGTTTTGAGAGCTGAGTTGTGGACTGAACCCACTTCCTTCCTGGTGCTGCCCCAGCCTGGCTCTCAGGGGCACTCATTGCAGGACCTCTGATGCCTTTCATTCACTCTTTCATTCATTCAGCTTGTAACATACCACTTGTCTGTGTCTGAGCTTGTCTGTGCTCAATGCCGGGCACAGCGGCAATCAAGACAGACATGGTCCCAACCTCCTGTAACTCATGTTCCAGAGGACAAGAGGGAAAATTAGCAAGTTTAGAATCAACCAATTATATAATCACAAATTTTCATGAGTGCTATGAGGTAATTACATTTGGGCAATGATTTTTTTTAAATAACAGGGATTGACCTCTCCTTTGGTTATCTAAAACTTAGTAACTTAAAACAACAATAACTATTTTCTTGTCTCACAATTCTATGTGCTCAACTGGGCAGTTCTTCTGCTCCACATGATAATGGCTGGGGCTACAGTCATCTTGGCTTGACTGGGCTGGAACAACCCAACTGACTCATGCACACGCTGTAGTCGAGGCTAACTGTCGACTGGGAGCTCAGCTGAGCTTTTATCTAAACCCCTCATATCTGCCCCTGGGGCCTCTCTCTGTGTCTTGGGCGTATCATAGCATGGCAGCTGGGTTCCAAGTGGCAGAAACTGGAAGCAACCGGTCAGGTGAAGGCCTAGCCTCAGAAGTCTCAGCAAGTCACCTTCACCATATTCTACTGGTCAAAGCAAGACGCAAGGCCAGTCCAGGGGAGAAGGTATCACGACCATCTCCTAATGGGAGTAGCAGCATTCATGTCAGAGGTGAGGAGCTGTCAGACACCATCTCTGAAGGCTAGTTTTTGGTCTGTAAGCTCCTTAGGAGCTTCCCAGGTATAATGTGAGACTGGCCCCTGTAAGTGGAGGGCAGGGAGAGACTGCAGAAAGCAGCAGGTAGGTGACAGGTTTAATAAGCAAAGGGACTTACAAGTCTTGTCTTGGGCGGGGCTACAGAACAGCAGATCTCCACACCCAGCTGCCAAATGTTAAATTTAGGTAGAGGACATATCTGGGTTCAGTCACATACAGTACCGATGGCCTCACCACCACATCACTACCTAAGGCTGCATCCTCACGGCAGCTCCTGGGATGGGGAAAGCAAGCAGAAACACATTCCAAGGATAGGGGAGGGGTGAGAAGACTCCAGTTGCCTGGGTCCAGCTTGAGGGTCAACCAGTGATCACATCGTCTCAATGATCTCCCCCAACACTAGCTACCACAGCCGCTTTAGATAGAGCAGTCAGGGGAGTCCTCTATGAAATGCTGACTTTCAGCTGAAATTTGAAGGGTCAGGCAAAAACGGGATAGGAGAGAGGGGACAGTTCTAGCCAGAGCGAACACCATGTGCAAAGCTTCTTTTCCTGAGGAGGAAAGAATTTGCCCTTTGAGGAGACCTAAAAGATGCCCTAAATGGTTATCCCTGATGAGCAAGGGACAAGTGACACAGGATGAGGTGAGGAAGTGGGCAGGGGTAGGTCCTCTCTAGGCAGGCCTTTGCATTTTATTCTAAGTGCAAAGATAGCCTCTGACCCAGACATGACTGCACTTTCCATGCAAAATTCACCAAGCCAGAGCCTGGGCTAGACACTGTGTAGGGGAAAGATATAACTTAGTAGCTTAAAACAACAATAACTATTTTCTTGTCTCACAAGGTAATCCTTTTCCTGAAGCTCACAGTTTTATTTGAATTATTTACTCGTGATTTGCAATCTGCCCTTGACCCTTCAATTAACCTTTATTTATACCACTCCTTCTATGAATAGAACAGCATATGGTAAAAATATATAAAAATAAAAAGGATATTAAAAGTAGAAAACCAAAAATGGGCGGGAAGGGAGGGATAAGAGGGAAAAAGGGGCATTACGATTAGCAGATATAATGTTGGGGGGGCACGGGGAGGGCAGTACAACTCAGAGAAGACAAGTAGTGATTCTATAGCATCTCACTATGCAGATGGACAGTGACTGTAATGGGGTTGGTGGGGGGGACCTGATGAAGGGGTAGTTTAATAATCGTAATATTGCACATGTAATTGTAAATTAATGATAATAAAATAAATTATATTTATAAATAAATAAATAAATAAATAATAAAATAAAATAAAAAGTAGAAAACCAAAACCATGGAAAGGAGAAGGAAACAATATGACAAAAAGTACACGTTTCCTGGCAAGCAAGGCAAAAAGGGAAACATCATAAATTCTGCAGTATTCATTGTCTAAGTCAACATTTCAGTTGCTGATGAGAAGAAAACATTTTTCTCAGTTTGTGCTCTCTGGAGAAGAGAGAAAACATATATGAAGCAATACTTAATAACTCAAGGCCAAAAGTAGAGAAAGCCAAAAGAGCACCCCAGATAGAAACTGAGATGGAAAGCTCAGATCCTTCTACGTCAGAGAACTCAGCACCCTGAATGCAAGCAGAAAAGGGCAGGTGGGAAGCATGGCAGAAGAGCTAGGAAGGCCTGTTGCTGAAGCCCAACTCCCCCCTCACCAGCTGTGTGATGCAAGCAAGAGACAGTCTCCCTGAGCCTTTATTTCCTCTCTCACAAAATGGGCCTCATAATCCCTACGTAGGATTAGCGGCTCGCATGCTCCAAGGAGACACTAACTGTGACAGCACCGAACACAGTGTCTGGATGTACCTGGTACTCAATGAAAAGTAATAATAGCTAGAATGTACTGAGCTTTCTCTTCGTGCCAGGCATTAATTTAAGTACTTTACATTTTAATGCTAACAGCAACATTATGAGATAGATCCTATTATTATCCCCATTTTACAAAGGAGAAAATGAGGTTCAGAGAGATTAAGATCTGTGCCCAAGGTCACACCACAGAAATATGGTGGAGTGGGGACAGTAAGTGAAGCAGTCTATTGGCTCCAGAGCTCCTGTCTTCACCCCCATATAACCCACTTCTTCAACAGTGGCCTCCTTGCCCCCTTTTCTTTACCTTCATCCCCCAGTACACACCCACTCAGTCAGCTAGAGCGCTCGCCGCTGAATGGAGGCTCCTCCCTCCACGAAGCCAAAATCCTTGCCCCTGGTCTCATGCTCACCTCCTTCTCACACTTTGCCAGTCTTCTTGTCTTAGCTCTGTCCTAGGGAGACTGTGAAAACCAGGCTAAACTTTCTTCTACAAGACAGAACTCTAGAGTCAATGGCTTCTGCTGAAAGGACTGGCAAACAGTTAACAAGGGTGAGACTCAGGGCTGGTCACGAAGGCTGAGGAGAATTCTTCCCACGTGCTCCTTGACAGCAGAGACATAACTCATTTACCACTTGCTTGGCACATGGCAGGCCTAGTAATCCTAGGAATTGAAAGTGAATTGAACATAAACACAATCAGAAAGGAAAAAGGAAAAATCACGACGGACCCCACAGAAATACAAAGAATCATAAGAGAATATTATGAGAATCTATATGCTAACAAGCTGGAAAACATAGAAGAAATGGACAACTTCTTAGAAAAATACAACCTTCCAAGACTGACCAAGCAAGAAACAGAAAAACTAAACAGACCAATCACCAGTGATGAAATCGAATTGGTAATCAAAAAACTACCCAAGAACAAAACCCCTGGGCCTGATGGATTCACCTCTAAATTCTACCAGACATATAGAGAAGAAATAACACCGATTCTCCTTAAAGTTTTCCAAAAAATAGAAGAGGAGGGAATACTTCAAACTCATTCTATGAAGCCAGTATCACTCTAATACCAAAACCGGGCAAAGACCTCACCAAAAAAGAAAATTACAGACCAATATCCCTGATGAACGTAGATGCAAAAATACTCAACAAAATATTAGCAAACCGAATTCAAAAATAAATCAAGAGGATCATACACCATGATCAAGTGGGATTCATCCCAGGGATGCAAGGATGGTACAACATTCGAAAATCCATCAACAATCATCCACCACATCAACAAAAAGAAGAACAAAAACCACATGATCATCTCCATAGATGCTGAAAAAGCATTTGACAAAATTCAGCATCCATTCCTGATTAAAACTCTCAACAAAATGGGTATAGACGGCAAGTACCTCAACATCATAAAGGCTATATATGACAACCCCACAGCTAACATCATACTTAACGGCGAGACGCTGAAAGCTTTTCATCTAAGATCGGGAACAAGACAAGGATGCCCACTCTCTCCACTGTTATTCAACATAGTACTGGAGGTCCTAGCCACAGCAATCAGACAAAACAAAGACATACAAGGCATCCAGATTGGTAAAGAAGAAGTCAAATTGTCACTATTTGCAGATGACATGATACTGTACATAAAAAACCCTAAAGATTCCATTCCAAAACTACTAGAACTAATATCTGAATTCAGCAAAGTTGCAGGATACAAAATTAACACACAGAAATCTGTTGCTTTCCTATACACTAATGATGAACTAACAGAAAGAGAAATCAGAAAAACAATTCCATTCACAATTGCATCAAAAAGAATAAAATACCTAGGAATAAACCTAACGAAGGAAGTGAAAGACCTGTACTCTGAAAACTACAAGACACTCCTAAGAGAAATTAAAGAGGACACTAACAAATGGAAATGCATCCCATGCTCTTGGCTAGGAAGAATAAATATTGTCAAAATGGCTATACTACCTAAAGCAATCTACAGATTCAATGCAATCCCTATCAAACTACCAACAGCTTTCTTCAATGAACTGGAACAAATAATTCTAACATTCATATGGAACCACAAAAGACCCCGAATAGCCAAAGCAATCCTGAGAAGGAGGAATAAAACAGGGGGAATTACGCTCCCTGACTTCAAGCTCTACTACAAAGCCACAGTAATCAAGACAATTTGGTATTGGCACAAAAACAGACCCACAGACCAGTGGAACAGAATAGAAAATCCAAACATTAACCCAAACATATACAGTCAATTAATATTTGATAAAAGGAGCCTTGGATATACAATAGGGAGATGACAGCCTCTTCAGCAGCTGGTGTTGGAAAAACTGGACAGCTACATGTAAGAGAATGAAACTGGACTACTGTCTAGCCCCATACACAAAGGTAAACTCAAGGTGGATCAAAGACCTGAATGTAAGTCATGAAACCATAAAACTCTTAGAAAAAAACATAGGCAAAAATCTCTTGGACATAAACATGAGCAACTTCTTCATGAACATATCTCCCCGGGCAAGGGAAACAAAAGCAAAAATGAACAAGTGGGACTATATCAAGCTGAAAAGCTTCTGTACAGCAAAGGACACCATCAGTAGAACAAAAAGACATCCCACAGTATGGGAGAATATATTCATAAAAAACGTATCTGATAAAGGGTTGACATCCAAAATATATAAAGAACTCATGCACCTTAACAAACAGAAAGCAAATAATCCAATTAAGAAATGGGCAGAGGACATGAATAGACACTTCTCCAAAGAAGAAATTCAGATGGCCAACAGGCACATGAAAAGATGCTCCACATCGCTAATCATCAGAGAAATGCAGATTAAAACCACAATGAGATATCACCTCACACCAGTGAGGATGGCCAACATCCAAAACACAAACAACAACAAATGTTGGCGAGGATGTGGAGAAAAGGAACCCTCCTACACTGCTGGTGGGACTGCAAATTAGTTCAACCATTGTGGAAAGCAGTATGGAGGTTCCTCAAAAAACTCAAAATAGAAATACCATTTGACCCAGGAATTCCACTCCTAGGAATTTACCCTAAGAATGCAGCAGCCCAATTTGAAAAGGACAGATGCACCCCTATGTTTATGCAGCACTATTTACAATAGCCAAGAAATGGAAGCAACCTAAGTGTCCATCAGTAGATGAATGGATAAAGAAGAGGTGGTACATATACACAATGGAATATTATTCAGCCATAAGAAGAAAACAAATCCTACCATTTGCAACAACATGGATGGAGCTAGAGGTATTATGCTCAGTGAAATAAGCCAAGCCGAAAAAGACAAGTATCAAATGATTTCACTCATATGTGGAGTATAAGAACAAAGAAAAAATACTGAAGGAACAAAACAGCAGCAGACTCACAGAACCCAAGAACGGACTAATAGTTACCAAAGGGAAAGGGACTGGGGAAAATGGGCTGGAAGGGAGGGATAAGAGGGAAAAAGGGGCATTACGATTAGCAGATATAATGTTGGGGGGGCACGGGGAGGGCAGTACAACTCAGAGAAGACAAGTAGTGATTCTATAGCATCTCACTACGCTGATGGACAGTGATTGTAATGGGGTTGGTGGGGGGGACCTGATGAAGGGGTAGTTTAATAACCGTAATATTGCATATATAATTGTAGATTAATGATAATAAAATAAATTATATTAAAAAAAAAGAAAGTGAATTGAATTGAACTGAACTGAGTTAAGCTGAATTGAACTGGACTGAATTACAAGGTTGAATGGATGGAGAGTGAGTGGATGGATATGTGTCCAGATGGATGATTGTACAGATAGTTGGTTGGATAAATGGGAAAATGGATGGATTTTTAGACGGTAGGACAACGGAAGTGTGACTGGATGTAGATACAGTAACCACAGCTGGGAAGGAAATCTGGTAACCGAATGCACAGAGGTGGGAATATCCAACTATTTGGACAACACTGAATAAATCAGTGTGACTGGGGCAGAGGGCTCACGCCAGGAGAAATAGAAAGAGTAAACACCCACATTCTCCCTCTTATAAGGACAGATGGAGGTGCTGGGGAGGGTGCTGTACAAGTTGTATGCTCAGTGGCTGCTGGGAAAGGAGGAGTTAACAGCAGGATGGCTCCCCCGCCAGCTGCGACCAGGGTGACACTGACAGATTACAGCGTGTCCTCCGCACTAATAACACTGCAGCATCCTCCTCCTACCGCTCCCCAGCCAGCTTCAGCTCCAGTGGATCAATACCAAAAGGTGCACACTGAAAATCCTCAGCCAACTCCCTCCAAAGCTTGGATGCTTGAAATCACAGAACCTCAGAGTAGACAGGACTTCAGAGATCAGTTCATTCCCTGGACTGGAAGCTCCCTGGACCCGGGATGGTGTCCCATTTACCTTGGCATCCCGTCCCATCATAGGGCCACATGAGGAGAGCCATCTCCAACAGTTTGCTGAGTGAATAAATCAGCCTCCTGGCCAATGAGGAGTCCTCACAAAAGCATCTCTATGACATAGGGTCCACCAGCCTCTACGTGCACCCCTCCAAGCACAGAGAGCCTTTCTTTGTTGTACAGATCTGACAATTAAAATCGTCTTCCCTACTTTGAGTTAACCTCTCCTCCCCTTTCTTTGTCCATAGATTTCTATTTCCCATTTCTTCCTCTTCCCTAGCCAGCTCTCTTCCCCTCCCCTAAACCACCCAGTAATCTGGTCCTCTCCTCCTGGGGTGCTGAAGTAACATGATTGAGAAAAGAAAAAACAGAACTCACATCCATTGAGCACCTGCTCTAAGCAAGATATGTCAGAATCTACAAGTGCTGTCTCACAGAATCCTCATGAATGTCCTGCGAGGTGGGCACTCTTATCCCCATCTCACAGATGAGGTCCCCCAGTCTCAGAGAGGGTAAGTGCTCAGAGTCATTCAGACACACAGTGGCAGAGCTGAGGCTTGAATCCAGGCTCATAGGCTTCCACTGTGCCATTGCAGCCCAGGGGCCCACAGCATGAGTATTTCCCATGCCTTATTCTTGGCCTCAGACAAGTCTGGAAAGGATTCAACTGGTCCTCTAATCCCCCTTCCCCTGGGGAGGTGGAGAAACTTGCTCAAGGTCACCAGAGCTCAGCGGCTGCCCAGATGGAGGGCTCTTCCCTCAGAGCCTGCTGCTTCCCTCCAACTCCCCAGCCAGGACTGTGGCCTCCAAATAGCATTTCTCATGGAAGGAAACCAGAGCTTCTTAGAGAAATAGCTGATTCCAAGACTTGGGAAGGGAAAGTACAAGATGAGTCTGGAACATCTTGTTCTTCCAGAAGGCCAGGAAGTCATCAAAAACTACAGGGGCTGGGTCACAAGGCTTAGCGTCCAACCTGAAGGGGCTCCCATGGGCTGGAGATGAGGCCATCTGAGCCTCAGAAAGAATGGAAGGATACCAGGAAACCCACTCATTATTCTGAAAATTGGTTTAAAACAGGAGGAGGTAACAGCCAAACAAAATAATATGTACTACATGTTATTACATGTATTACACGTGTATTAGATACAGCCTATCAAATTAGCTCTGTATACAGGCTCCCCACCCTGCCCAGGAGAGCTTTGTCCACTGCACACGGCATCATTCAGATGCAGCCTGAAAACCTCTGGAGAAGGATTCCCGAGCCCCCAGCCATTCCAGCCTGGGCCTCTCCCAAGCCATGCCACTCCCCACCACCCTGCCTTTCCGCCTACAGTGGAGAACAGGGCAATGAACCCCTGTGAAGCACTGACTGGCATTGAAGCCTGGAGAGGGAAATGACTTGCCCAGAAGGCCATGCCAGACAGACCTCCTGGACACCTGAGTCCATGACCTTTGTCAGCCCAGGGCCAGTGGCTCAGTTCCAGTGTGTGGCCCAAGGGCTAGATGTGTTCAAGGAGTCAGCATGAGGTGTCAGAAAGGGTCTGTCACAGCCCCACAGGCCACCTCTCCCCTCTCATTGCACTGCCAGCCCTGCCAAATGCCTGCCTGTGGTGGCCGCCCCCCTGCAGCCTCTATTCCCCTTCTCACCCCACCCAGCCTCTCTGCAGACCCCACTGGTCCTCATTCCCCGTCTCCACACTCTCCCCCAAGTCAACCCTGCACCATCACAGCCCCTGACTTAAACCCCCCTCTGATATTTTCTGCCCCTTGTTCAAACTGTAATTTAGAGATTAACACTCTTCAAGCTCACAAAAAAGTCAGGATTCACTCCCCTGCAGACTGTTTCCAAAGCCCAAGCTCATGGTTAACATGCACTTGTTTTTTCTAACCTTTTGTGCTTGAGTCTGGATAGACCATCTCTACAAGAAAGCACAAGAAACTGGTAAGAGTGGTCACCTCTGGGGAGGGAGGGCTGGAAGTGGGCATGAAAGCGAGAGCAACCTCACTTGGCACCTTCTGAATGTTGTGCCACATGCATGAAACATCTATAAAATTAACAAATTAGCTTTAGCAAAGGTGACCATTAAAAAGCAAAAAAGACAAGTCCTGACTCCATCATTACTACCTCTATGACCTTGGACAACTACTTAAGCACTCCAGGCCTCAGTTTACTGGTCTAAATTAAACAATGGGGATGATGATAGTACCTGCCTTGTAAGGTAGGTCACAAGCCCATGCTCAGGAAGTACTAGCACTACATATGACAAATAGGGCTAAGTAAATGTGAGTGACAGCCTTCTCCCAGTCCATATTCTCTGCAAAACTCTGAGCTCCTTGATGACAAGAATTACAATGTTCAACTTTGGATTCCAGCACTTGGCACAGCTCCTGATTAAAAGTCTTGAAATATTCCCTGATGACTATGAGACACAATTCACTGTCCTCAGGATAGCTTTCAAGGCCCCGTTCTGGGTGCTCTGCTGTCTTTCCAGCTGCACCTCTACCGCATTCTACCAACCAAACTATACTGTTCACTGTTTACCCTGTCTCCCCCACTGGTCTGAAAGCTCCAGGAGTACAGAGGGCACAGTACAGACTGGTGCTCTCTCAGTGTCAGTGTTTCTCATCTCTGTATCTCTAGTGTTTAGCATGCATCAGGCACTTAGAAAATCTTTGTTGAATGAATAAATGAGTGAATGAATGAATGAGTCATTCCCGACCCCTCAGCCACCTGGCGGCCTTCAGAGGCCAAATTATGGTGAGTCACTCATGCACCGCCCATGCCTCGTGAAGGCAGTGACCTCTCTTTGCAGTCTCTTCCACCACTCCAACCCAGAGGCCGCATCTCTCAGCCTGAGTGCACCCAAGAGCCTTCCAGGCCTGGAAGATGCAGCTGGCGCACCATTCGGCACTACACCTTCCTTCGGGGAGACTGAGCAGCCTGCAAGGAGGCCCCTTGCCTTGCCTCTCCTCTCCCTGCCTCATAGGTCTCCTGAAGCCCTTGACCAGGCACTGTGCTAGGAGTAGGGACAGAAAGACAAATGAGATTGTCCCTGCCCTCATGGACAAATAATGGCACAGAGGAGACAGAAGCCTGGTCTACCCCATGCAATCTACCACCTATTTCACTAAGTGCCCACCACGTGCCACTCTACGCTGTGCCCGTACACAAGTCCTGTCACCTCTCTGTGGCTCAATTTCCTCTTCAAATGGGGTTGGAAAGACCCACCTCATCTAATATATCAGGATTATTTAGCAAATGGAACCAGGTAATCTATGTAAATTGTTCAATAAACTATGAAAACCTGTACCAGTGTTATTGCCGTTGTTACTTATACACCTTAACATAACAATATTAAATAACTTAAGTCTTCTCCTCAGCAACCACAGTGACTTGCACACAGTAGGTGTTTAATTGATACTTGATGCATTGAAACGCAGTTCATGCAATGGTCAGGACTTTTCACGCTTTGGGGAGCAGCGCCATCCTGTGGCCAGAACTCAGAACACATGGACTTTCCGGTATACAAGGATCAGGCGGGTAGGGGGCTGCTGGGAACCCCTTAGAAGACGTTTTAGGACAAATGCAAGGAAGTCGATCTGACACCACAGAAAAGGACAAATTTCTTTGCCCCTGGAGTTGGTGCAGGCTCAGCGAATAAACAGGTGCAATGAGGGTTGGAAGCAACAGTCCAGGTTATTTCTCTATAAAAGGGGTCTTTGGGAGAACTGGAGTGCCCAAGGAGCAGCCCCGCTGAATTTCAGGCTGTCTGGCCTGGCCCTGTGAATGACACTGCTCATCCCTCATCTAACAAGACTTGAACTTGGCTCTGCCATTCACAGGCTGTGTGACCTTGAGCAGACTGGTGCCCTCTCAGCTTCAGTTTTTCTCATCTGTACAATGAGGTCATAATCCCTGCCCTGACCACCTCAAACAGTTACTGTGAAGATCAAATGGGATAAGAAAAGTACAACTAGTTCACAAACAGTAAACTGCTGTACAAACAAGATGTGTGATTACTGTTACTATTTCCAATAATAGTAACAACTGTCATTTATTGAGCCCTTTGCTGTATCATCTCATTCCCACAAAGCCCTGTAAAATAGGTACTTTCAAGAAGCCCATTTGGCGATGAGAACTCTGAGGTTTAGCGAAGTTTGACATTTTTCCTAAAGTGACGCTCAACTAATAAGAAGGAAAGCCAAGATTTGAACTCAGGACAGTTGCACACACACACACACACACACACACACACACACACACACACACACACACACACACACACACATTGAGGCAGTCAACTACAGTGCTCTATCATCTCAATAATTCCAGCCACTGTATGGGGACTTAAAGGTAAAATCCCTGATATGCAGTAGTAAATGTCTTAAAGAAAATAAAGGAATTACTGACCTTTCTCCTGTTTTTTTCCCAGGAAATTCTGCTTCTTTCCCAACTCTATCTCAGCATCTCCTCTGGCCTTGGAGCCTCCTGGAAAACGGAAGCCTTTGGGCTCTGCACCCAGGGTCCTGTTCACAGCCAAGGCCAGGAAATTCTAAAACATTCCCTTCCTGCATCCAAGCCTGGAAAAAGGCCCTGCATGCAAGTTACTGGCAAATGTAGATAGGGGGACAGGTCCACTCCAAGGTGTCTGTTGAACAAACGGTGTCAAATCTGTTGGGAGAAGGTGGCTATTTTTCAACAATCCTAATGACCCTCATGTCTAGAGTCCTTCTGAGCTTATGAATGTCTCCCTGTTTTTTGGACTCAGAACACTCCCTTGAGATCAGAATCCTTAACCCTACTTTACAGATGAGGAAACTGAGATATAAGGAGGTGAAATGACTTACCCAGTGTCATTTTTGCCAGTAAGCAGCAGAGAAAAACTCAAGTTCAAGATTACAAAGTACAAACTGTGGGCCCCTGAGGCCCACAGCTATTTCTGATTGACAGTCCTGGTTCTAGCCCTAGTTGTGCCATCAGCTGGTTTTATGGCCTCACACAAGCCACCAAGCCTTTGTTGCTTTATGGAAGAGACCCAATTAGCTCAGATGACTTTGTGTCCTCTGTTCACATCCTTGAGCCATACAACAGCATCCACAGGTTTTACAGAGAAGCAGCTGTAGCTTCATGTCCCTTGGGAAGCTTTATCTGACTGCCCAGGGCTGAGTTATTATCCTTTGTTGTGTTCCTACAGCCCTCACAGCATTACATGGTAATTTATCTGAGAACTCCCAGAGGACAAGGCAGCAAACATACACGAACATGAAGGTCAGGTATGATGCAATGGGGAAGAGTGGGGACTATGGAAAAGCAGAAAGCTCTGGCCTAGAGGACAGCACCCATTCAGCATCAGCTGATCATCATGTGGGAAAGCCAACCAGTGTTGCTAGATCTTAAGAGAAGTCAAAAATCTGAACTTTTATGTGAAATCTGCTTTACAATGTAGACTCGATATTTCATTAAGCACCCAACAGATATTGCAGCCCTGGCCAGCCACATCTATTTTCCCACTAGACCTTGGTGTACTTGAGAGCATGTCTGAGTCTCTCTCTGCACTCTGAGAGAGCAACTCAGGGCCTGGATTCCCACAAGTGACCAGTAATTGCTTTTGAAATGTTGTAATATCTAACCCCCTGTCAAAGCCCTCACAGGTGACCATGCTAATCCGACTGGCATGGATTAAAGGTTTACTGCATGCCAGGCACAGCTTTAAACACATTAAATTTTATCTGACTTAATTCTCACTACCTACTCCCTCTGATTCTGTCCATCTTACAGATGAGAAAGCCAAGGCTCAGACAGTCATGTGGCTTACCCAAGGTCACGTGGCTAGTGGTAACCTACGATTCAAATTCAGGCAGTCTGTATCCATGGATGTCTGCTTGGATTGCCATGATACCATACTGCTCCATGAGACCCCCTTAAATACCACTTGCAGTCACTTGGCCCTCAAAAAGGCTCTCAAGACACCTGCCAGGCATAGTTCCCAGTCCTAAGGACAGTAGGAGCCAGGGCATGTGGCACAGAGAACAACACATGTACTCAAGAAAGTTAGACCTGACATTCAGGGAAGGGCACCTATTAGCCCATGACTAGAGAGCCAGACGAAGCCAAAACCAGCGTTTACCTTTGTCCCCGGGACACCACCCAAAGTACAGTGCAGATAGAAGGAGCCAAGGAGAGGCCTGGTTATTGCTCATCCCATTGAAACAGTCAAGCCCTCTCCAAACAAGCTAAATGGCTCCAAAGGAAATAGGAGTCTATTTTGTCTCCTGTCACCAGGGCTGCAAATCCTGATATATCTCAGGCCACGGCAGAGAAGCGGATGCCTCAGCACTTGGAGAGATGCCAGCGTGAGGCAGGAAGTGGAGTGGATAATTCAACAGGTATCTCTCTATTCTGAGAACGGATCCTGTGATGGGTGAGTGTACATCCAGCTGAGATGAAAAAATAAATCTGAATGCGAACCATTAGAATGTACAGCAAGCCTCCCTTTCTTCTGGGGGACTTGAAGCATCCTTTGGGGCTTTAATCCTTCCAGGTTCTCTATTTTTAAAAATTTGCTGGGGCGACAAGGCTCTTGGGACAGCTGGGGTGGGCTGATGACTCAGAGGCTTACCTTCCTACTGGCACACCCTCCAACAGGTTGATAAAGTGCTGCAGTGCCAGCGAGTCTACCCAGGGCACCATAGCCTCTACCCTCAGTCTTTCTCATCCGTAAAATGGGGGTAACAATCTCTGCATTGCTGAAACAGAAAAGTATGGTTCAAGTCCACAGTTCCTCATCTGAAACCCTTGGGACTTGATGTGTTTGATAACAGAATTCCCTGGATTTTAGAAAAGTTTGACAGTAGTTCTACCATATGTTATATAACATGCCCAGTGAGCTCTAGGGTAGTATTCTATAAACCCTTTGATTTTTCCACAGGAAAATGTGTAAATATTCATGCTAAGTGGGATAAAATAAAGACTGTAAATAACCTCACATCCAATTCACATCAGGTTTGCTATCGTTTGCCCCAACTCACGGAAAAGCTTTCCATTTTCAGAGCTTTTATGGATTTTGAAATTGTGTCTGAGTGCCAGCTTTGGTTTCAGGCACCCCCGGCTTCCCATTCCAACTGCACCTTTACCAGCTTGCTGACTTGGGGCGGACATGCCTCCTCACTGCAGCTCAGTTTTATCTTTAAAATGGGGTGACAATGTCTATGGTGGTTCTCAGAAGGCACACAAGGAGATGTAGGTTGTGCAACTGGAAGAGGGACTGGCCATACTGACAACTGTTCTCAGAGATCACCTGTTCACCCAAAAAACATTTTCCAAACACCAACCATGTGGTAATCCTAATAGCTGGGGGTACAACAGTGAACAAGAAATGTAAGATTCCACCACTCCTGAGGAGACAATATATAAGCATACTAATAAACAAACAAGATAATTTTAATAGAAGGAAACAGTCAACAGGAAAACACTAATGGGATACGCAAAAGAGCAGAAGCCAGGCTGCTTCCTGAATCTAAAACCCCAGCTTCACTATACATTGTTCAGCCTAGAGCATGTCTCCATGCTGCCACATCTTCATCTGTAAAGCAGGAAGAATAACAGCCTCCACATCATAAGGCTGTGGTGAGAATTAAAATAAAAGAGTTAATGTAAGCACTTGGAATAGTACCAGACACATGGTCAGCAAGAGGGAGGACAAGGTAAGGCTGCTCAGAGGGGTGGTCAGGAAAAGCCTGTTTTAATGAGGACACTGGCTCATGAAGATCTAGGGGAGCTGCATTTCAGGCACCAGAGAACTGCAGGTGAAAAGGTCTCAAGGTAGTAATGAACCTGTGTATGACCCAGAAAGAGAAGCTGCCAGTGGGAAGCCGTTATTTAGAAACTTGCAGACCATGAACAGAGTATGAGATCTTGTCCTCAGGATTTTAAGGAGGTTAGATGGGAGGTAGCACATGCTCTGATATAAAGTAAAGGAGGGTCATTCCGCTGTTTGTGGAGAATGCACAATGGGATAAACAGAAAGAGAGGCAGCAGGGACATCAGTTGGGAAAAAGAATGAAGGCAAGATCGCCCACTCAAGCCCAGGGACCCACTATTGAGAATGAGACAGAACACTCCAAATCCTCCTTCTGGGCTGGGCAGAGAGGTCTAGACCATATGTGGGAAAGATGATTAAACTCTGACATGAAAGAAAGACTGCAGCAGATGGCCTGGGGACCCACAGATTAAAAAAAAAAGACACGGTTCAAGCAATTCAGCAAAAACACACCTCCCCTTGTATTGTAGAGCATATTACAATCAATATTGATCTTAATTACACTAAAATTAATGGGGGTGCTCATCTATCTTCCCAATATACTAAATTCATTCATTTCCTCATGTAATTCACAAAACTCCTAGCTATTCAACAATTCATCAAAAATGTATTCATAGGCACTGTTCTAGGAAAGTCAGACAAAGCCCCTACTCTCATGGACCTTACACTCTAGAGGCAGAGGCAGAGCCTAAATAAGGAAACAAAAAGTATTTCAGAGTGTGATGAGAACTATGAAGAAAACAAATCAGAGAAGAGGGCAAGGGGTGCTGGAGGGAGAAGTGGTGTTCAGAGAAGATCTTGTTGAGGTAACTCCTGAGCAGAGACATGGACACTGGGACCGAGCCAGCCAGGGGTAAATCCCTGGGGATAAGTATGCCATGCAGAAAGAACAGAAAGTGCAGAGACCCTGCTGAAATGGAAATGAGGTTGATGTATTAGAGAAATGAAAGAGTCCATGGTAGCTAGAGCAAAGCAAGTATAGAATGGCAGGATATAAAGTTGAAACATAACTAGGGACCAGACAGGACATGGCAAGACATTCATATTTCACTCTAATCACATGAGAAGCTGCTAGAAGATGTGAACATATTGGTTTGATGGCCATATGGAGATGGAATCCTAGAGGAACAAGAGTGGACACTTGGGATTCCAAACATGAGGCTAGAGATGGTGGGGAAATGTGGTAGCATTCAATGTGTATTTTCTAAGTAGAATAAAGAGGACTTAGTGAAGGACTGAACGTGGCAGGAAGGGGAAAAGAACTACCAACGGTTAACTACAAGGTCTTGCGCTGAGCACCATTCACCAGGTACCACTAACAAAAATTAGGAAAGATGGAAAATGAGTAGACTGGGAAAGAATTTATGCAAACGGATGCTATTAACATTTTCCTTTCACAGATGAGTAAGCAGCTTTAGAGAAATCAAATAACCTGTCCAAGTCCACCCAACTGGTAAGTGAAATTACCAAGTATTTTGACATACATTTAGTTTCACAGCACCCAATTATCTTATTATCTCCAATATACAGATATGGGAACTAAGGCCCCAAGATGTGAGGGCTACACAGCTAGAAGTGGGAGAGCCAAGAGTAGGTACCAGGTGTAGAGCACGTATATTTTCTAATAAAGGAGACACACTGGGAGACTGATAAGGAAACCTAGGAGACCAAGTAGAAAATTATCTTGAGTTTGAATGAAATCATGCCCGCGGCGTCTTTCAACGTTTTGCCATCCACCGGTAAAAATTCTCAAACTCCGCAAGTGAGGGAGCTGCGTTAAGAAAAGCACTGTTGCCCATTGCTGCCACTTCAGAATCAGTTGCTAATTAAAATGCAGATTCCTGGGCTCCAGCTTAAACATATTTGAGTAACAATCTACGTGAGACCGGAATCTGCATTTTTCACATAAGCGCTCCAGAAATCTTCATCGCACAACAGAGCTTGAAAAATGTGTAAATATGGTTTGAATTCCGGCGGCCACCCCCCTAAACTACTCAGGTCACTATACACCTCCGGGCCTCAAATTCCGATATTGTTATAAGAAACGCGGGGTAACAATTAACTCTGCCACGGACTCTCAGCTCCCGCTGGGCTGTGGGAATCGAACCACACGAAAGGCTAAAGGGCAGAAGACCCGGGTCATTGTGCGATACACACAGGCCGAAGCGTCCCGTGAAGCATTGTGGGACACAGGACTATCAGCCGCTCCCCGCCTCAAACTTGGATTACGCAACTGCCACTTTCCAATCATCTCGAACGCCCTTTCGGGACGTCGCCGGATGCGACCGTGACGTAGCTCTAAATACCTCTGCTGTCTTGGCGCCTCAGAACCTACTGAGCACACCACGCCAGGAGCAGTGACGAATTTCCGCATGTGCCTTCGCTTTACGACTCGCGCGTTCGGCCGCCGAACCCGGAGAAAGCTGGCGAGCAGTTTACGACAGCGCCCGTCGTGTTTACGGCTTCGGCGCGCGTCTTTCCTCCTTTTCCCGGTAGCTGAGGGAGCTGCGGTTTGCGCGATCGTCGGCCGGGTCCATCTGTCGCCATCCCGGCCGGCCGAGGCCGTGGCAGGTGAGTAAAGTGTTCCGCATGGTTCCGCGGACCTCCGGAGCCGGCTTCGGCTTGGCGCGGCCTTCGGGGGCCTCCCGGAAGAGACCCGGTACGTCCCCTCCGGCCGCCGCTCTCCCTTCGCTGAGAGGGGCAAGAAGCCGCCTTCGGAGGCCCCAGGTCCCGCACACTGCCCCATGCGCGGCGCGGCACGGCCCTGTGGCGTGGGCCAAGGTCGGGTCGACTTTAATAATACCACTTAACCCAGCTGGGCTTCAGGGTCTCTTAAAGTGGCCAAAGGTTCCCTTGAGTTTCTATGAGTGAAGTACTAGGGGTGCTAGACTGAGAGGTGTTCCACCCTGCTCGGATGATTTCGCGGTCCAGAGGTTTCCTTCGCTTTTCTGTGAAGCGGAAGGCGTGGATGGAGTGGATTAGATCAGTGACTGGAAACCCTCTCCCCCAGGGGATTGATGGCGTACGATCTGTTAGGCCCCGATCTACACGATACTGTGGCCTGCCAGCCCTTCCGATTGCTCTGTTGGTTCCGCCCATCCTGCCCCTGTTGCCTGTACAGCTGTCACTCCAGTTCGACTGAATGGCTGTTTCACCTACTCTTCCATTTTTCTCACTCTTATTTTACATACATTGAAGCCTAGGGACTTCCTCCTATCCCCTGGAGAAATGTTTGTCAAGCCCATTTGGTCTCTTTCCTTCTTGAGCTCTGACAAAACAACCAGATTTTTTTAACAGCATGTCTGGAGACGTTGTTGTTATTAGGGGTGGTCTAAAACCCCAGTTCTTCTCAGGCTGCTGCCCAGCTATACTATAACCGAAGAATGCTGGACAAACCTGGAAATCAAATTATTTTGAAAAAAATGCTTTATTTGAGCTACAAATTTTTATCACTAGAATGGGTGTATGGGGGAGTTAGTGGTGTTAACTCGTCTAGCATGGTGTTGCACACATAGTAAGACCTATAAATACTTGACGTGAATTATTTTGAGACTGCCACCCTTCCTTCAGTCCTCTTCCTGTCGTGTAGCTTAAGTTTGAAGTTTGAGGATGAAGCCTCAGGTTCATTCCCAGTTGCTGTCACCAGTGTCACCTCTGTAAGAAACCTTAGTCTCCCCGTCGTGGGGCCCTGAGGAGAGTTACTAAGTTCTGTTCATACCTGTGCTTTTTTATTGCTCTCCTGCCTCCAGAAATATTGATGTAATGGGTTTTCCTCTGGGAACTCATCTTCTTCTGAAGATTACAATGAATAATAAGTGTATAGATTTTTGATAGGAATAGTCAGGCAGATGGCTGTGGAGCTCCTGGTTTTGGTCCTCCTGAGAGGAGTATATAGCATTATGCAGTGTGTGGACTCTGGAGCCAGGCTGCCTGGGTTCAAATTTTTCATCAACTAGCATTGCAAATATGAGCAATTTCTTAACTTCTCTGTACCTCGGTTTTCTTACCTGAAAAATACTGGCCCCTATCTCAGGGGTGTTGGGAGGGTTTATTGGATTTATGCATGGCAAGCTCTAAGAAAAATGCCTGGTACTCATAATTATGAACATCTGATGTGTGGTCACGTACGACCTATGGTTTATGGCGACCTCAGGTTTCTGGCAAGCCTTTGCTTGATTCTGTA
This sequence comes from Smutsia gigantea, assembly GCA_032199065.1. Taxonomy (NCBI): domain Eukaryota; kingdom Metazoa; phylum Chordata; class Mammalia; order Pholidota; family Manidae; genus Smutsia; species Smutsia gigantea. Next base: position 132,271 of record JAVSCE010019237.1, on the reverse strand, counting down.
TCTACCTGCTCTATGTAAGGATTTGCACTGACGACAGAAAATTGGAATAACGGGAAAAGGAGGTCAAATTTCAAGATATACTTAGGGACTCTTTCTCAGCATTCTGTATGTGAATATATTTCCAAAGACTGAATAGCAATTGTGTGGCAATTTACAATGAGTATTTTCATATGTGTAACTGCTAAGTCTTTCACAATGATCTTATGATATAAATAAAACAGGGATCTTATTTGGCAGATGAAAAGACTGAGGCTTAGGGAAGCTAAGTATTATATGCCATGGTGAAGGTATTTTTGAGATTATTATGCTTGAAAAGGTGTTACTACATTTCATTAAATCTGTGAGACACCACTGAATTTAAGACACACCATTACTTTATATAACACAAGGAGAAAATTCCTATTAAGATATGACACCCCAATCAAGCATAAGATACAGCTTCATTTCAAAGATATTAACTGAAAAAAAATGGGTGTCATGTGATCAGTGAAACACAGTAAATCAACTTTGTTAATCAGTCTTCTGGGCTTAAGTACTCACAATATTACCTACAAGAAAACATTAAGTTGGAAGTAGCTCAACAGTTGAGGTTCCATTTTGCGTGTTGCTTTTTGAATTTTGCCGTTTGTGTTTTAGCTTGCCTTAGGAAGGCTTTTAGTACTTTTCTTCATGAAGCTTCTCACATTATTTGTATTTTTAAGGTTTTAGAAGATGGCAAAATTCATGACACCCGTGATCCAAGACAACCCCTCCGGCTGGGGTCCCTGTGCGGTTCCCGAGCAGTTTCGGGATATGCCCTACCAGCCATTCAGCAAAGGAGATCGGCTAGGAAAGGTACAAGCATCTGAATCTTTTAAGCTGTGGCTGCTACTCTCTACAAGTTCATTTGAGTTTTATAATTCCTGTGTTCCTTACAGGGACACTAGCTGAGAAAGGTTATAGCCTCTGGATACTAACAGCAGTCGTGGGAGAGCTGGGCACTTAACAAAAGCTTTGTGAGCCAGTCCTTCTGGTGCTTTCCTGCATTGTCTTCACTTACAGGGGTTTCTGGGTCAACAGAAACTTGCCTGGTGATCTGTGTGCTCTGTCTTCCCTTGTTGCTCTTCTAGGTTGCAGACTGGACAGGTGCCACATACCAAGATAAGAGGTACACAAGTAAGTGTTCTCAGACTGACTGCCTGGATCAGGGCCTTGGAAGGATTTGTTAGTTTTTCTAGTAACCTCCTGAAAGTGTTCAGAGTGGGAACAAATACTGATGATAGTTCATAGTTTTTAGGGGCATATTCTGGACTATGGACAGTAACCACATTTTTTTTGGAAATAGCCCCAAAACTTAGACTGTGCAATGAAGAGGTTTGACCTATTATAGTAGGATTTGGGGACCAAGAGTCCTTTTATAGATGTGTTGAACATATTGCCATTTTGCATACCACATGCTTGGGATTTAGTGAACCTGTGAAGCCAGTCAATCGACCTGGGTTTATAACCCCTGATTTTAAGATCCTGATGAAGTAAATGAGTTGTTTTTTTTTCTCTCTGTACCAGGTGAGATTGTTAGAAGTGGCTACCTGAAATACTAAGTTAAGATTATCTGAGGCTGAGGTTGGTAGAAAAGTATATCATCACCCATTAGACGTGTCTGGCTTGAGTGGTACATGTGTGCCCCATTATTTGCCTTTAAAACAAGAGTAAATCTTATATTCTTACAGAATAAGGCAGAGAGTGAAATGGGCTTGAGTTCCACAGACTCAGTCTTGACTTAATTCTTTAGACTAGAGCTTTTCAAACTTGAATGTGCATACAGATCACCTGGGGAGCTTGTTAAAATGCTGATTCTGATTCAGTGGGTCTGGGGTGAGTGTCAGTCTTCATGTTTAAGAAGCTCCCAGCCAAGGCTAAGGGTCCTAAGACTACACTTCACATAGCAAAGCTTTGGACAAGTATGTGTTTGTAAAGTCTGTAGCTGGTAGTTACTATACACTGCCAACTTTGCCTTCAGATAAGTACTCCTCTCAGTTTGGTGGTGGAAGTCAGTATGCTTATTTCCACGAGGAAGATGAAACTAGTTTCCAACTGGTGGATACAGCACGCACACAGAAGACTGCCTACCAGCGGAACCGGATGCGGTTCGCACAGGTAGGCCAAGAGCCAGCAATCTGACCATGTTGGGACTATTACTGTTGGCTGTCACCTGCTAAAAGTGCTACTTTGTGAGTACCAGTGAGAGGAAAACATGTTCTCATAGGTCTTGTAGTTACTTACTCCTCAGTAGCTGTTCACTGGCTAACTATGCCTAAGTAAACTTATACTAGGTCCAGGGCTGCTTTTAAAAGTTTAGATTTGTATTGACCAGTGGCTGGGACATTATACCTCTGTGCTAAGAGTGGATGTTTGCACTGGATTCAAAGGTGCCTATTGCCTCACTTAATTGCTGTGTGCAGGCTTTATTAAGAAGATGGTCCAGTTGGCCCACATCATATTACATAACAAGACAAACTGTAATTCTAATAAGAGCCAGTAAACCTACTCCAATTAAAAAAGAAAGTGTAAATACCCATCTAAGCTAATTCCAAGTACTTACTCTACTAAAACCCCCAGACTTGATTCTGTGTAGTAAAATGTACAGCTTGGAGTTTTGCACCCTAAACTTACTCTAAAGACCTCCCATCAAGCACTCCCTATTGTAAACTTAATCTCTAAGATTTTAACATGGATGTTTTCTCCTTATTCACAGCGGAACCTCCGTAGAGACAAGGATCGACGGAATATGTTGCAATTCAACCTGCAGACCCTGCCTAAGAGTGCAAAGCAGAAAGAGAGGTGAGATTCCCATCCTACCAGAATAAATCATTCTTCCATGACTGACCATACCCTGAAATCACTAGGCCAAAGCAGGAGAGTGGTTGCCTTCCCCACATTAAAAAAAAAACCTTTCTAAAACTGGTTAAGCCACTATTTTAGCCTTGGTATCATTCTCCAAGGGCCAGTTCATGGCAGATAGCATGAGTGGGAAACTACTTGCCATGGACATGTGTGCAGAAGGGAAACAGAGGCAGATGAGAGAGCTCTGCAGCTTGCCTAGGCTCAGTCCTGCTGTGGCACAAGCCACCACCCTGGGTCTGTGAGTGCCCAGGAGCAACATTGTGTAACAGCCCTGCCCAGGCTGGGGCTGCCAGTTGAGTAAAATAGAGCTGGTCAGTAGCGGGGGCAATATGCCTCTTCTAGAGCTTCTTTGACCTCTTTTGGTCTGTTCTTTTTCATTAAGCCCTCTTTTTCCATAGTTCAGAGAAGTCAGTGGGGATGTTGAGGTTCAGCTGAAGACAATGGCAGCCTCTGTGTTGAAAAAGCCATTGACTTAATCTGCACCAAAAGCACAATTTTTCCCGTCTTCCTAGAGAACGCATACGACTACAGAAAAAATTCCAGAAACAGTTTGGCGTGAGGCAGAAATGGGACCAAAAATCACAGGTAGTGTATCCATGTAAGAATTCTGTCTAGAAATTCTATTTTGTTTGGTTCTTTGGTTTTTTAACAGCTTTATTGGGATGTAATTCACATACTATAAAATTCAGCCATTTAAAGCATAGAGTTCGCTGGTTTGCAACGTATTGCACAGAACTGTATAACCATTATATAGTCAATTCCAGAACATTGTCATGGTTCTTAAAATAAACTCTGTACCCCTTAGTAGTTAGCCCTTATACTCCCCTGCCCTAGGCTACTGCTAAATATTCCTGTCTCTGGATTTGCCTCTTCTGGACATTTCATGTAACTGGAAACATACAATATGTGATCTTTTGTGACTGGCTCCTTTCACTCAGCATCATGCTTTCAAGGTTCATCCATGTTGTAGCATGTGTTGGTAGGCACTGCATTCCTTTTTATTGCCAAATTTGTTTTCTGGGTGTACGTCATTTTGTTCATTCACCAGTTGATGGATAGTCGGGTTCCCTGCACTTCCTGCTATTAGGAAGAGTGCTGCTCCGAGCATGCCTGCACATTGCGAGAATAGAGGGCACATGTCAGCATGAGTAAAGTTATAGTTGTGGAAGTTATATTTTGCTGGTAATACTCTTGAGAGAAACATAAAGGAGCCGCTTCCTTCTGCCACTCTAAAATATGTAAACATTAAAGGTATGACATTCCCCGGGTGACATAGTTACCTAGGCGTAAAATTCCCATTTGTTTTTTAACTCTTGGCCCCTTCGGTCCTCTTCTGGATTGTCAGCTCCTAAGAGTTAGGGATTCTGTGTTAAAAAAACAGCCAGGACATAGTAAATGTTCTAGATACATTTACTGAATAAAAGCCCGTCACAGTGTTAGCCTGCCTTTTGCTTAAGTTTTGCACTGGTTGTAATCTTTTGCCTCCAATGACTTTCCACTACAGAAACCCCGAGACTCTTCAGTTGAAGTTCGAAGTGACTGGGAGGTGAAAGAGGAAATGGACTTTCCTCAGTTAATGAAGATGCGCTACTTGGAAGTGTCAGAGCCACAGGACATGTAAGCGGCAATTTATATCTTCCACCAGGCTCTTCTGTGTGCGAACCAGCTGGTGGTGAGGGTTTCCCTAAACCTTGGTATTTCCAAAAAGGATTTGAAGCCACTTACACAGAAGACATCACATAAGATCAACAGGTGTGTTTAAAAAAACCAAGGCCAAGGGAGGACTAGCAGAAAGTAGTTTACTGATAAAATGTCAGATTTACTTCAACTTCCTGGCATTGCAAACAAAAGAGAAATAAAATTATGTAGCTCTTTTTGGCAGAAAGAGAGGAGGAAGAAAACAGAAATCTTCTGATAGCAAACTTCAGATTTCTTTTATCTTCCTGGAATCCTGATCAAAAGAGAAAATTAAGTTATATAATTATTTTGGCAGAAAGAGAAAGACAATTCTTCGGGAGAAGCAAAGCTTTTCCTGACATTTCAAAGAGCTCCTTAACCTCAGGACAAATAGGTGGGAATGACATGGTTCAGAGCTAGCACCAGGCCAGAATTCCGTGCACCTGGATCCCTCTAACTGCTCATCTCCCTGTCTTTAAAATGAGGAGACTGAGCTAAAACAGTTGTGTTCATGCTGTTCTGTGGAGCGCATCGGGAGCCTAGGGTACAGGGACCTGAGCAGACACTGAGAGTCCATCATTCCTATTCTAGTCAGGATGTTTTCATCTAAAATACTGGACTTCTGGGTAAGACTTGGGATTCCATAGCTGAAAAGGAAAAGTAGGTGATCCTCTTCCCCTGTGCTTCTCACGTCCTGCTCACCCTCCCTCAGCGAGTGTTGTGGGGCCCTAGAATACTACGATAAAGCCTTTGACCGCATCACCACGAGAAGCGAGAAGCCACTGCGGAGCATCAAGCGCATCTTCCACACCGTCACCACCACAGACGACCCTGTCATCCGAAAGGTGTGCGCCCTCTTCTGCTTTTCCCCCATTAGGAATGTTGCCAGCATCCGCAGCTGAGGCCTCAGACCAGAGGGCGTGGGGATATATACATGCGCCGGGCCTTGGGAACCCCTTTAGTTGAGAGTCTTCTGAATCAGACTTAGGATTAGATGATAACGAAGGCACTTCGCTGGCTCGATCATAAATGTTGGTGTTAATAAGCAGAGCTGGACTCGACCCCCAGCTCTACCATGCTTCCTGGCTTTACCTCTCCGAGATCTTAGTGTTCTCATCTGCAAGGTGGGATAACTACACTTGCCACGTGCCCCTTGGGTGAGGAGGAGAGCACTGTGAAGTGCGTTCCTGGAACGTGACCAGTGCTCATGAGCTGCGGTTCCACACGCCTCAGGGTGGTGACAGCCAGCAGAAGCTTGCTGGCTGGTGTGCTGCAGCCATCCCCGACAGCTGGAGGTGTGTGCGCACGTGTAAGTGTAGGTGTCAGGAGTCCTTACAGAGGAGTCCTGCGCTCCGAGTGAGTGGTCGGCCAGACCGCAGAGTATCCTTACATCTTTCTCTGTCTGCCCTCTTGGCAGCTGGCAAAAACTCAGGGGAATGTGTTTGCCACCGACGCCATTCTTGCCACACTGATGAGCTGCACCCGCTCCGTGTATTCCTGGGACATTGTTGTCCAGAGAGTCGGGTCCAAGCTCTTCTTTGACAAGAGGGACAACTCTGACTTCGGTAAGAAACCTAGCTGGGATCAGCATAAAAGCAGTGGGGGTTCTGTTTTTTCAGAGCAGCTAGAGAGAATGGTTAAAAAACCGTCTGTCCCAGTAAGGGCATTGACAGCTGGGGCTGTATTGCTCCCAGCCTGCTCAGGCACAGGCGGAGGGACTGTCACTGCAGCGCCTCCTGGAGGTGGCTGCTTTCAGTCCTCAGGAGCCCCAGTGAGTGCTTCCCTGACCTAAGCCTTCTCTCCATACTTTCTTCAGTACTTAAGTGGTATTTTTCTTTCTTTAGTGGCTTTTTTTTACTTCAGTGTGTTTATTACTTCAAAGGGAAAAATACATATGCATATGTTTTATACTATACATACATGTATAAGCACATATACCATGCATGAAAAACAAGTCACCAAAAAAACAGCAGTGAAACAAAACAGTATAATCATATTCCACGCCTGAGGCCTAAGGCCTTCTCTTTGTTACAAAGCCAACATTCTCCTGAGAAATCCAAAAAGATTGAAAAGGCCTCACTTTCTTAGTGTGATTGAGCTTAATGTTAAGTGGGATCTAAAGCTACCCAGGAGTGCTCCCTTCCTCCCCTCCATGTCCCACATTTGGGAGACCATGTTAGTAGATGGTGGTTCTGTGAAGGAAGGGCCTGTGTCGTTTAGGTGGCCGCATCTTGAGGTGCCGTGATTCTGTTTGGTGGGCGAGTGACCATGTGCCACTTTTGCAGACCTCTTGACGGTGAGTGAGACTGCCAACGAGCCCCCGCAAGATGAAGGTAATTCCTTCAACTCACCCCGCAACCTGGCCATGGAAGCAACCTACATCAACCACAACTTCTCCCAGCAGTGCTTGAGAATGGTAAGGAAGTGAGAGCGTCTGGGCGTCAGCTTCGTAGCTCATCAGCTACTGTTCATTGAGATCTGCTTTGTGGTAGGGCCTGAGGTTGTTGGGTTGAGCAGGAGATGGGGTTCCTTCCTGTCACAGAGGAGTTCCAAGCTTTGGACTTTGAGGCCTGACTTTGAACCTCAGGCCCACCACTGTATAGCTTTGTGCTGTCAGGCGTATTTCTTTGTACAGTTAAAATACTAATACTTGTTTCACACGGACACATTGTGAAGACTCCCTGAATTATTTAATAAATACACTGTTGTATACAATTAAACTGGTAAGTTGCTGGGGACATAGCAGTGAGCAAATTCCTGCCCTTTGAAGGCTTCTTTATAATGGACGAGGAAAAACAATAAGCCTTAAAATATAAGTTGTGACAATGGGGGTGTGTGCTATGGAGAAAAACGGAAAGAGGGGCACAGTTGCTAATTAAATTTGCTATATGAAGCACACCGTCCATGCATGTAAGCACCCAGTAAAAGCTGGCTGTTGTATCTATTGTGATTCGTGGGGGGCTTGCTTGTGGTCAATCGGGAGGGATAAATAGGCATTCGGCACACAGTGAGCACAGATCCCCTTCAAAGGATCCAGGGATCTGGCCAGGCCTGTAACTAAGCAGAGATGTGGGGTCTGGCAACAAGTGATCACTGTCTCGTGACACCTTTGTCATTTTGCAGGGGAAAGAAAGATACAACTTCCCCAACCCAAACCCATTTGTGGAGGACGACATGGATAAGAATGAAATCGCTTCTGTTGCATACCGGTATGTCACCTCTCTGGTGACCCTATCCTGTGTGGGTGGTGTGTCTGCAGTTGAGGGTCCCAGGTGACCAAATGAGTTCCTCCTTCATTGCAGTTACCGCAGGTGGAAGCTTGGAGATGATATCGACCTTATTGTCCGTTGTGAGCATGACGGCGTCATGACTGGAGCCAATGGGGAGGTGTCCTTCATCAACATCAAGACCCTCAACGAGTGGGACTCCCGGGTGAGGCGTGCCTGCATCACCCTTGGTTGGGCACCGCATTTGAGTCCCCTGCAGGGCGTGTTGGCGGGCCTGGCATTTGTGCTCCTTGGTTTCCTTTCCCCTTGCATTACTTACAGAGCTAGTCTTCTGAGTTTTTCATCTACTGAGTTCCTCCTTGAGAAAGATGGTGGTGTGTGTGTGTGTGAAGTTGAAGGAACTTTTCTGTCTGTTTTGCACATAGGAACCTGTAAAACTACCTTCTTCCAGGACGCTCTCCCTCTGTTCCCTCTGACCCCTGTTGGCCTCTGCTCTGCCAGCACCTGATTGTGGTCTCTCCTCAGGTTTCCTATAAGCCTGGCAGCTCTTCTTTTTGACCTGTTCTTTCACCTACTGCAGCCACTGTTTTCTCTTCAACCTTTTCTTTTTCCAGCTCCTTCACTTAATGAACTCAGAGATTCCATGATTAGCTCAGATTTGGCTCTTCAGTAACCTTGGTGAAAAAACTGCTTCCTTTGTTTTTCCACTTTCCATTTCTTTGTCGTGCTGGTGCTCCGTGCTGGTCGGAACCTTCGTCGTGCCCAGGCTCGTGCCTCAGTGTGAAGTGGGCGCCCCTGCTGCTGGTGCTGCTGTGCAAAATAAAGGCTCTTCAGTGGGAAGGATAGCTCTAAGGTCAGGCCTGTGTTGAACGAGGGTCTGATGAGATGGAGTATGTGGGCCGCTGCACTTTACCGTCTGTACAGCCAAAGGGTTAACATTTGATGCTACTGATCTCACCCCCAACTGTTCCCAAGCCTCCATCACCTACTGAAAGAGCACACTGGCATGTCTGCCTTGAACTGAGCCCATGGTCTTTCCTTAGACTTTCCACCTTGGCCTCCCTGCAGTGTTCGGTACCATGTCTGTCTGGCTTTGCCCTTGTGCTACTACACTACTCTAGTCCTGCACCCTTCTTGGCTCCCTCCACGTGTTCCTTTGCTGGCTGCCCTCCTTTCTGACCCCCGGTGAAGCCTTCTCTTAGGGTCAGTCCCCTATATTGCTCCTTTTGCAATAATTCTTTATACAGCCATGTGTTCGTTTCCTTTTGCTCTCTGACAAGTTAATAGAAACCTGGAGGCTTAAAATGAATCTGGAGGTTCTGGAAGAAAATTCACTTCCAAGCTCATTCTAGTTGACAGAATTCAGCTCCTTGCCATTGCAGGACTAAGGTCCCCCAGTCTCTTGCTAGCTGTCAGCTGGGACCTCTCAGCTCCTAGAAGCTACCCACATTCCTTGCCACATGGTCCCCTCTATCTTCAGACCAGCAACAGCACATCAAATTCTTCCCATGCTTTACATCTCTGACTTCCTCTGTGTCTGACCTCTACACCCACATTTAAGAGACTCATGGTTAGGTGAGGCCCACCCAGTAAGTCTCCCTATTTGGAGGGACCCTAATTATATTTGCAAAAATCCCTTTTAACATAAAAAGTAACATAATCATGGGAGTGATACTTACTGTAATCACAGGTGCTGCCTACTTGAGGGAAGGCGGTTATGCAAGGGTAAAGGCCACTAGAGATCATCTTCAAACTCTGCTACCCCAAGCCTCAGCCTTGAATTCTAAAAATGATTCCTCCAATCTTTGGCTCCCATTCCATCGTTTTTCTGCTAAAATACCTTGCCCCACATCCTCACCATTACCTGTGGTTCGGCTGCCCGTCAGTTTCATCTTTCTGACTCCCTCCCCTGCACACACTTCTCTTTTGCCGGCAGGTGCGGTCTGTGTGCTCACTTCGTTCTGGATCTCACTGACATCATCCTAGTTGAGGGCCCTGTTCATTATGCCTGTTATTTAGTATTTGTCTCCTAACTGACCTCCGTGACTCCCTCCTCCTTCCACCATTTAGTTTATCTCTGCAAGGTAATTGTCCGAACACTGCTTCCGTGATGCAGCACAGCTTTGTGGAGAGACTCTTAAGATGCCCCAGCAAACTCACAAGGGTGCTGCAGGATATTTTTAATTTTTGAGGGGAAAACAGGGACATCTGCCAGAATACTACTCCTGAGTGGTTTGGAACTATTTAATAAAAGGAACTTTGGTATTTCTTTGGGCCTAAGGTTGCTATGAACCAACAAAATTTGGGAACCTCTGCCGTGTGACCTTCAACCACTTTACTCTGAGTCCAGGTTCACACATCTATAAAAGGTGGTTGGAGAAGATGATCTCTGGAGTCTCTTTCTGCTTTGTGTACACACACACACAGTCAGTCTCAGACCTCCTCGCCCCCTGTGGGCCTCCCCCTCCGGCCTCTGCCAATATCTCCACCTGGCTAGCTGTTGTACTCTTCTGTGAAACCCTTCTTTACCACACGACACATAGTCAGCATTTGTCTCAGCTGTTTGACTCTAATTTTTAACTTGTGTGTATGTGTCCTTGTCTAGATGAACTCTTATGAAGAGGAATTGCTGTGTGGCTGCCTCTCTGCCGTGGCAGTGAGAACAGCCTTACCTCTGATTGACCTGTGGACTCCCCCACTTCCTAGTCAGTGCCACTAGGAGTTCCTTCTCTGCCAGAGGTGGTACCAGACCTTGGGCAGTAGGAGCCCTCCTTTTCTCCTGTAACTGGGCTTCCCTTCTGCAGCACTGTAATGGCGTTGACTGGCGTCAGAAGCTGGACTCCCAGCGAGGGGCCGTCATTGCCACCGAGCTGAAGAACAATAGCTACAAGTTGGCCCGATGGACCTGCTGTGCTCTGCTGGCTGGATCTGAGTACCTCAAGCTTGGGTAAGATTCCTGTCCAGGAGCTGTGAGCTCATCTTCTAAAAGGAGGGGTCTGTGGGTAGAAAGAGGAGGACTTGCCTTTTCACTCTTCTTTTGGGAAAAGAACCAAGCCAGGTGTCAACATTTACCTGACATTTGGCCCAAAGTGGTGGTGTGTCTCTGTGGGTGCGCCTGCCCGCACCAGTAATAACACTCTCCCCCAACTAGTTATGTGTCCCGGTACCATGTGAAAGACTCCTCACGCCATGTCATCCTGGGCACCCAGCAGTTCAAGCCTAATGAGTTTGCCAGCCAGATCAACCTGAGCGTAGAGAACGCTTGGGGCATCCTGCGCTGCGTCATCGACATCTGCATGAAGCTGGAGGAGGGCAAGTACCTCATCCTCAAGGACCCCAACAAGCAGGTCATCCGTGTCTATAGCCTACCCGATGGCACCTTCAGCTCTGATGAGGACGATGAGGAGGAGGAGGAAGAGGAAGAGGAAGAAGAAGGTTTGTAGCAAGCTTCTTTCTAAAGTCTAGAGTGAGCTGAGGCTGGCTAGGGACCAAGCTCTAGAGCCACAGTCCTCTTTGACCTTGATGTAAAGCTTTTCTAGAGTCCCTGAGACGTAACTTGGGAGTAGGATTCACTTTGACTTGGGGGGCTGCTTCAAGAGCCTTTAGATCACACAAAGGGGTTGGGGAGGAAAGTCTGTTAGAGGCTGGGCAGGGAAGAAGTGTCTAGAGAAAGGCAATGAATCCCTGATGTTAGCCAGTGACCTGACAGAGAAGAGATACCCAAGTGAGTTACACAGACTTACGCCCTTTCCTGCTTCACCAGCTGATGACTAAAGGAAGCATCTGTTAGCCCTGAAGGTCTGAAAGGCTTTAACTTCTGAGTGAAGTTGTTGAAAATCATAAGGTGCTTAACACAGCTCATTTCTCTAACATTTTGTCTTTCAGAGGAAGAAACTTAAACCATATGGTGACAAGGAGATGCAGTTTGTAATTCCACTGAGCCTAGAAAGGCCTTGGATGCCTAGTGGATCTGATTCTTGCTCTCTGATGTTTGACAGATGGAATAAAGTTTAACTCTGTTTAGTCTCTTACCTTCATCACGTGCTGACATGATTGGCAGCCCTTCTTCCTGCTCCGAATAGCCCTTGGGAGAGGGAGGGTGAGATACAGGAGTTTCTAGCTGGAGCTCATAATCTGGGTCCCATCACTTGTTCTCTTGAGCATTATTAGTTTTACATTCCTGGTTAGAGGGTGAATGCCCTAGATTTTTTTGCTCTTAGAACCCCTTGAAATTATCCTTTCTAGGGGAGTGTTGTCAATTGTGAGGTCCCTTATGGAGTCCCCTTAAGAAGTCCATTTCCACAAGCATGAGTGCCTGCTGGCTGTGTGCTAGACCCAGCTGCTGCTCTTAGAGATATAAGCCACTAGGAAAAGGTGAAGCAGGGCTGTGCTTGAAGGTTGAGGTGGGGTTGCTTGTGAAGGAGACTGCCTCAGAAGATTATGACAGATGCTCTACTGGGTAGTAATCATAATGGTTTATGAATTGTTTTCAAGCTTGGCTTGGGCCGGTGAGAATCTCAAGCTGGCATCCTCAAAGCAATGCGTCAAAGCGAAGCTATGGATGCTCAGGATATGTAAGCTTTGTAAGTGCACAGTGTTCTGTTCTTGACACTGAAGTAATTGCCCTGCCAGGAATTATACTAAGCTTTTTTTAAATACCTGCCCCTGACAACCCTAATTGTGGAAGTGATACCACTGTACAAATGAGGAAACAGGCTCAGCTTTTGAGTAACATTCCTAAAATTACTGTTTTAATCAAAATAATTTAGCCTCAAAGTAAGCAAAAGTACATTGGGCTTTGCTAGAGTTGCGAGGAAGGGAAGAGCATAAAGATGCTTCCTGGGGAGTCTTCGGTGTAGGTGGGGTGTTTAAAAGTACATATTAAAATAGCGTGACAAGTTTCAAAGTTGGACCAGAACTCAAGTTCCTCTTGCAGCCCTGTGATGCAATCCAACAGGATTAGCTGGAACAAGTGGGCAAGTACAAGTTAGTATCAGGCTCATTCTAAAAACATTTTGCGTCAGCTTCCCTGTGCTTGGCTTCTTAGATCATCTCCTTTACCTGTCCTGCTTGGGGCCAACATGTTGACTGCCAAAAAGAGGACGGACTCAAAAATCTTTGAGAGTATCCTGCCACCTACAATTAAAACTCAGCAAAATCTCAAGGCCTAGCCATACCTTTATCAGTCCTAATTTCCCATTCACCAAATAAAGCCAGCAACTATTTTAGTTATATTTTCCAGCTCTTATTCTCAAATCTACAGCCACTAACAAGTAGACCTCCTTGCTTTATTTTTAGTTAGATGTTTTGCCTAGCCTATTTGGTTTCAGTGGTTCAAGTGCTTACTGAGGGCCCTAGTGAATAAGGTCATTTCTGCTCTCATGGAGCATTTCCCTGATGCTGATGAATAACAGATAAAGTCCATTCCTTAGTGGGTATACCTTGGTCTGGGAGGTCAGGGAAACATTTCTAGAGAAGTCCCAGTGACAAATTTTTAATGAAAAGGAACTCCAGCCTCAAAAAAGCTGGAAGGCCATAGAGTTCTTTCCACAATAGGCAAAACCGTCAGCCCCATCTCACCAGGCTTCATGTCCTTTGAAGTTTCCTGTACTTCCCTGACCAAACGCATGTGTTCTGCCCACGTAACTCAAGCAGAGTCCACATTACGCCTCTGCAAAGCCAGCCTCCTGGTCATCTGAATGGCAGTTCAGGATCCTCCTGCCCCTCTCCATTTTGTCTCAGCTTCAGCCACGCTTGCTGTACACTAGCGGTGCATCTATATTTAAGTGTCCATACTGGCCTATCATAGGCCACTTTGCAAAACTACCAAGCACAAAAAAAACGTAATTTATGAATGAGTAAAAAACATTTTGCAAAACCTCATAATTTGGAGTGAAAAAGGGGGGTTTTAATTCCCGACTCCACTTAACTATATGATCTTGAGCAAATCACACCAAAACCTCCATTTGGCCAGTGGCTGGCTACAAGAATGTTTGAAGCAGAACTGTTGCCCACCTTTTCTCGGTGGGTGGAAGATCTATTCAGTCACTCAAGTCACTTAGTAAACAATAGATTGATTCATAGTAAACACTTAATTGATTTTTGTGTCCCGGCTTCACCAACTTGGTTTCCAGTCCCCCAAAACTGGTCTGGCTAAATTAAACGTGGAGTGTAAAAACTGGGATTATCTCCACAAATTATCTATTCCCGTGCCTCACTTAACATGCGGAGAAGCACAGCTTTAAAACAAGAGTCCCGCGCTCCAGGCTGGACGCTTTCTCCAGCCAGCCGCGGCGCAACCAGCCAGTCGGCCAGCACGTGCGCGCCCGGAACCCTAGGCCAGCCCGCCTGTCCCGGCGTGCCGCGCGCCGCGCACGTGACCCCGCCCCCCGCCATTGGCCGGGCAGGAGGGGCTGGGTCGCCGCCGCAGCTCAAGCAGCCGACTGCGGCCTCAGCGGACTGCGGGCTGCCTCCGGAGCTGCTAGGAGGTTTGAGCTGTGAACGCAGGTGAGCCGGTGAGCTGGGGAGGCGGGAGCTGCCGAGGTGCACCGCGCACGCGGGAAGCGAGCCGGGAGAGCGCGCGCCTTCAAGCGGTATGTGTCATTCCTTTCACGTGACCTAAATGGTCTGGCGGGGCAGAGCCTGCGCAGGCCACACCTCCTTCGTGCATCAGCGGGTGAGTGGGCTTGTAGCCAGATTTCTGACCCTTGAGGGTCTAGACTGAAGAGGGCCCCGAGGTGGTGTTGGGCACCCCTCAAATTAGGGGCAAAATGGGGGAACACCCACCCACTTATCACCATGACAATAAGAAGGGGGCTGGCACCCCTGGGACCCGAGGCCCTAAAGGTGACTGAGGGGTTCGTGATTCCTGGGTGGGGGGACGCCTCAGATCTGAGCTTGACACAATAACGTCGCGGCAAATGAGCAACGAGATGGTCGGATTCAGGTCCTAGCTCCATCCCAAATTGCAGTGAGAGGTCGGCAGCCCCAGCCTCTTTCTCGGCTCCCAGATCCTCACTCATCCCCCTGGGCTTCGAGGGGCCATCTGTGGTCCAAGGCCTCATACCTCTCGTCTGTCGCAGGATGGGCCTTTCCACCGCAGCCCGGCTGTGGGGGCCCCCAGGGCTGCTCCTGACCATCGCCCTGCACCTCGCTCTCACCCTGCGCCTTTCCAAGGCCTCGGCGCTCCCGCACCGGGACTACTGCGTCCTGGGCGCAGGGCCCGCGGGCCTGCAGATGGCCTACTTCCTGCACCAGGCAGGCAGGGACTACGTGGTGTTCGAACGCGCCCCGGGGCCCGGCAGCTTCTTCACGCGCTACCCCCGGCACCGCAAGCTCCTCAGCATCAACAAACGGTACACGGGCAAGGCCAACGCTGAGTTCAACCTCCGCCACGACTGGAACTCGCTGCTCAGTCACGACTCCCGGCTGCTCTTCAGACGCTACTCGCTCGCCTACTTCCCCGATGCCGGCGACATGGTGCGCTACCTTGGCGACTTCGCAGACAGGCTGGGACTCCACGTGCTGTACAACACAGCCATTACCCACGTCACTCTGCACAAGGATCTACAGGCCTGGAATGGCCATTACTTCTTACTGACCGACCAGAAGGGCCAGGCGTGCCAGTGCAGGTAAGGAACCAGGCCCCAGAGCTCCCCTGCTGAAGCTAGGGCCTTTCCTAGAGGAATTCACACCCCTTGCTTGGGTGGTAGGTGTGGGAGAATAGGGGCGTTTCTACCACTCCTTGCTCCCATTGAAATTAAGTGCTAAGAGATAAAGCTCAGCCATCATTTCCCAAATGTGTCCTAAAAAAATTTGTGATTAAGTATGTTTGGAAAATACTAACCAGTTCCTTCCCCCAGGATCTGTCAGTCTTTGATCTCTTCATACTCACTGTGACATCCAACACTGGGTATTCAGCATTGTCTGTGCTTATGTACCCACTGAACCCTTTCTGTAAAGCATCTCCTAGAGCTAGTGTTCCCAGAAATACATTCTGGGAAGTGCTGGGTCAAATGTCCAGCAAGTGTTTGATGGGCTCTGTGGGATTTCAGAACTGAACAAAGTGGGAGGCCCCACAGGCTGTGCCATGGCATTCAGGCTTAGCTTGCCTTGTCCTGGGAGAAAGCTTAATGCTGTGTAGACAGCCCCAACCTGAAGTCGCACACCATACTGCCCTTGTTCAATCCTCACAAGGACCCTATGGGGGAGGCTCACTGATCCCTTTAAGATGAAGAACTGAAGCCCACAGGAGTCAACTGGTGCTACGTCACACAGCTGATAAGTGGTACAGCTACAATTTGAGCTCCTATCTTCCTGACTCTAAGGCCTGTGTTTCTGCTACACTTTCCTGGTTATTGGCCTAGCACCTGGCTCCAGGCAGGTGCTCAGTCAGAGTTAATTTTCTCATGCCTCTTGCCAGAGACTCAACCTTAACTCTGCCTGTTACAGCCCAAGGAAAGAAGGGTTGTGCCACTTTGGACCCCTGCATTTTACAGCTGTGCTACAGCCTAGGGGAGTCAGATATGAGCAGAGTGAACAAGGGTAAGAAAACAAGTAGTGATAGGGCACATGTACCTTCTGCAGGCCATCCAGTTCCATTTTTGAGACCATCTTGTGTCAAGCCATGCTGCAGGCTGGCAGGAGCCAGCTCCCTGGCTGCCCATCACAGGACTGTAATCTTCACACCAGTATGAAGAGCCGGACTTTGGAACCAGCCTGATCTGTGTTCAGATTCTGGCTCTGCTGTCTTAGGAGCTTTGGGGGCCATGGGCCAGCAGGGCCTGTG
The DNA here is from genome assembly GCA_032199065.1 of Smutsia gigantea. Lineage (NCBI taxonomy): Eukaryota > Metazoa > Chordata > Mammalia > Pholidota > Manidae > Smutsia > Smutsia gigantea. The sequence continues at coordinate 115,696 of JAVSCE010019237.1, read as the reverse complement.
TCTCACCTCTAAAACAAGCACAGCACACCTACTCAGGGTTGCTCTTGAGCAGTAAGATGATGCGTAAAACGCTTAATATGGAACCTGATACAGAATTCCTGCTCAGCAGATACCTGTACCTGCCAGGCAAGTCAAAAAGGAGGAAGTAGAACACCAACTTAAATTATCATCAGTGAGGGTGATGCTTCAAAATTAGGTGAATTATTCGATTTCTCATGGTGTCACCTTACCTTCAATCAGAAAGTAAAATTAATTTTCATGTGTGGTATAAGCCCTGTAAGGTATAAAGGAAACTGTGTCCACTGGAGTGAGCTCAGTGAGGGGTGGGGTAAAGTCTCAGGTACACTGCGATAGATCAGTAAACAGATGAGTGAATGAATGTCATGTTTTCTTTTAGGAGCCAGCAGCCCAGGTGAGATGGGTGAGCCAGGCGGGCAGGTGATCTTATAGATACCAGGGTAACCATCTTCCCTCTGCTCCCCACCTGCAGCGTCCTTTTTGTAGCCACCGGTTTGTCAGTCCCCAACGAGGTTGACTTCCCTGGCTCCGAATATGTGGAGGGTTATGAATCCGTGTCTGTGGACCCCAAGGACTTTGTAGGTCAGAATGTACTGATCCTGGGCCGTGGGAACTCAGCCTTTGAGACAGCAGAGAACATCTTGGGGGTCACCAACTTTATCCACATGCTGAGCCGCTCCCGGGTCCGGCTCTCCTGGGCCACCCACTACGTTGGAGACCTCAGGTATGCTAAGCAGCCGCTTGTGAATTCTGTACTACCAGCCCCCTCTATGCATCCCCGACCCCAGCTGGACTAACCACTTCCTCTGAGTCTCCCTGCACCCCTGTACAGACTCCTTTCTCTCATGGCATTTCCCTTGGGCCCCAGGGCCATCAACAACGGCCTACTGGACACCTACCAGCTGAAGTCCCTGGATGGGTTGCTCGAGTCTGACCTGACGGATCTGGCCATTGTGAAGGACCGTGAGGGTAAGTTCCACGTCACCCTGAAGTTCTTCCTGGAGGAAAACAACCAGAGTGCAGAGGCCATCCCCCTCCCCCAGGACGACAATGACAACTTTGCCATGCGTGTGGCCTACGACCGGGTCATCCGCTGCCTGGGCTGGAACTTCGACTTCTCCATTTTCAACAAGTGAGTGCAGACAAGGGAGGAACTGGTGTCTCTTAGCAAACTCCTGGCACCCCTCCCAGGAGCGCAGAGTCACCATCCAGCAGGCCCAGTGACAGGGCTTTCAGGACTGCACCCTCAGAATGGATGTGGATGCCGCCTGGTGTCCCACTAGGGGCAGGAGCTCTCTGTTCAGCAGGAAGACCTGCTGCTGTACTGCTCCTCTGAGGAAAAGGAAAGCAAGCTCAGACAGAATGTGGGGTGGAGTGGCCAAGAGCACAGGCTCTGGGGTCACTCTGAGAGTCTCTGCTTACCCAGTCTGAGCTCTGGGAAGGCTCCCTAACCACGCTGCGCCCCAGTCTCCATCACCAAAATGGGGCAGGGCATGGTTCCTTATCACAGGGCTATTGTGGGAATTAACCAGGAAAGTGCTTGGAATATACTGTATGTTCAGTACAGTGTCAGCCAACTCAGTTATTTATAATTGTATTTTGAAGAACTGCTATGTGGAATTTCGTCTTTAGACATTGCTGCCCCAGGACCTTGGCAAGGCTTAGTATCAAAGACTCCATCCAGTGTCTCACTTTCCTTCTCACCAAGGAGGGACTGAAGCAGGCCCCCCTCTCCCATCAGGTCCCACAGGGCCCGGTCGTATCCCAGAGCCCAGCCCTCAAGTCAGGCTTGATCCTGGCTCTGTGCCTGACCCACCACTTCTTTGACCTGAGCTTCAGTTACTCTCTCTGTTAAATGAGGTTGACTGTACCCGCCTCCAAGATCTTGGTGCGGATTAAACATAAGGAATGTAGAGCACTTAGCTCAGCACCGGACCTGTAATAAGTGTTTCATATACCACGGTGATTTTTATTAACAGCCTTTTCCATTCACAGGTCCCTCAGATTCTCTCCAGGGGGTGAGTTCCGGAAGAAGTACCCGCTGGTCAGAGCTAGCTATGAGTCCAGGGGAAGCCGGGGTCTCTTTGTCCTGGGTACCGCCAGCCACTCTGTGGATTACCGGAAATCTGCCGGGGGCTTCATCCATGGATTCCGATACACAGGTGAGCCCTACAGAGAGGGCCGCTGTTTCCCCATACAACCATCCCCAAGTTTGTAAATATTCCCATGATTTCCAACAACCTTAAAGGGATTGCCTATCAGTAGTCAGTTGTCATAAATTCCCTGTCTGGGGCAGGTGGCATTGGGTTTTTGTGATGTGAGGATATGTCTAGAAAAGTATTAGATAAGGTGTAAAGTACATATATCTGGGGGTGGCATGTTACATGGGTGGGTGAAGCGCTGTGTATAGGCAAGAATGCAGAGCTTGAAGAGTGCTAACCTGGCTTCCTCCCCATCTCAGTGGTCTTAGAGGTAAAGCTTCATAACCTCTCTCAGCCTCTGCTGGACATCCCTGTCATCAGAGATAATGAATGACAGGAACTCTCCTCTTTCCTAGGGCTGTGTGAGGTCTAAGTAAGGCAATTTCTGGGGACCATGAAACAGTGAAGAATTATGCATCACAGACTCTTTGGGCACCAAAACATTTAAATAAAAATTGCAATTGGGTTATAGCAGTTCTTTTTCAAAACCCTAGGTACCAAGGGTGTGAATTCTCTGCACCTTGGGTAAGCTGTTGGCCGGGTGCTTCACTGCATAGTGAATGTAACATGGGCCAGTAAATTTTGCTATCGGCACCATAAGGGTCCTGCATCCTGACATTTCTGTATTTAATTTGATGCTTCACATTGCCTTAAAGCTAGTTTTTGCACGTTACCCATCCTTTTAGTTTGGCAGGGAAAGATAATCACGTTTTTCTGTTGATTTCCAGATGATTTATTTTATACCCCACATGTCCCATGTCCATGTTGTCAGAGAAGAAAACCAGGGAGAGAGTATTAACTGTCTGTAAACCAAGATATTTGCAAATTGAATAAACACACATACACACACATACACGGAATGAGAAGGGTGTGTCTCTTCAGCTGTGGTTCCCCGATAAGGAACCCTCATCTTCTTCTCAATACATGTCACCTCTCTGTACCCACTGTCCTGGCAGTAGTGCCCCGTCTCTCTTGCTTCTGTCCACTGATCTTTCCCCGGTTCACATACTTTAATCCTTACAGCAGCCCCATGAAACAGATCCTGTTATTTCAACAACATTTTCCAGATAAGGAAACTGGGGCACAGAGAAACTATAAGTAATTTGCCCAAAGTCACCCATCTAGGGGATGGCAGAGGTGCAATTTGAATCCACAGCTATCTGAGTCTAATGCTCACAGCCAGCCAAGCTGTGAGCTCTAAGCAAATGAGAAACACTCCTGGATATACAGGGCACTGATTGCCATGGTCACTGAGTACCTGAGGACCCTATGGGGGAGGGAACAGTGTGGCCATACACAGTACATCCTGCCTGGACCTTGCTCATCAATTAGCTAAGAAACAGGTCCCAAAGGAGACAAGTAGAAAACAGGCAGAGTAAAGCAACAGAAGATAAAAGACCAGTGACACAGACCATAAACTCTTGAAAGGTAGGTTGTGATAGAAACCCTTGGCCGTCCCCCTCCTGTATCTCTCTCCAGTCCATCTCTGCCTCAGTGTCCTGACTTGGGACCTCTTCGCCTCTCCTGACTGGTCTTCCTGCCACTGGTCTCTGTGATCCCCACCCAGCCACCATGGTGCCCAAAAAAACAACCTTTCTTTAAAGAAAAGTCTTATCCTTCCTCTGCTTACAACCTTCAGTGGCTCCCTGTCTCCCAGGAAGAGCTGCACTCCTCAGCACGGCAGTTAGTGCTTTTCCCAGGCCAGCACCGGCTCGCCTTTCTAGCCTGGTGCCTCACCTGCTTTTCAAAATGCGCAGACTCGGGAAAAATTTTATCTCTTTACATATGTGCTCTTTTGTCAGGGCACCCTCTCCAAATTTCTCTAGCTGTGTAATTCTTCAGCCTTTTAGAAAACATTATTTCCTCCAGAGAGCCAGATGTCTAGGGAGGCTGAGATCTCCTGTGACTGTTGGCCGGCTGAGTCCCCTGTCGTGTGAACTGTCTCTCTGTGTCCTTGCCCTTACTGGATTTGGGTATTGTGTTGATTCATTTTGGAAGAGCAGGCAGTGCCCCAAGTATACAGAAAAATGTTCCCCTGTTGTTTTAGACGGCTGCTGCTTTTCTATCCTTACATACAAGCATCTCCAAGTAAAATTTAATGACAGATTGGATTTAAGCTGTGGACGAGAGGGAGGAATCAGAGGTTTTCCATTCAGGAGTCTGAGATAGAAATAGGGACTCTGAGAAGGGGTAAGGTCTCAGAGGGAGGCTGGGGGTCTGGATTTGACATACCACCTGTGGGCACTTCCATATGCAGACAGCCTAAAGCAAGGCTGGGCAAACCTTGGCCTGGGGACCCACTCAAGCCACGCCCATCTGCATAGCTATCATCTATGGCTCCTTTCCCACCAGACGGAGAACTGAGTGGTGCACAGGCTTGTCTGGTTGCAAAGCCAAAAATACTTCCCATCTGGCCCTTTAACAGAAAACGTTCACTGACCCTGCTCCAAAGGCATCGTCTTGGAGCCATGCATACAAGTGTGTGCTGAGTTCAGAGAAGTTGTTGGGTTCTATACATCCCTCCCAGTGGTGAAAGGTAAAATCTTAAATGTAATGTGCCATTCCTCCCTCTGGCCATTTCAGTGCGTGCCGTCCACCGGCTACTGGAACATCGCCACCATGGCATCCCCTGGCCCTCCACTGAACACTCCATCACACAGCTGACCAGCTCCATCCTCCGGCGTGTGAATGAGGCTTCTGGGCTCTACCAGATGTTCAGTGTGCTGGCTGATGTGGTCCTGTTGAAGGAGTGAGTAGCCCACCCCCACCCAATTCTCCCCTCTCCCCAGTCTCCTTGTCCCCTGTCATAGCTCTTCCATTCCTGTCTTAGGTGTGGAAGAGCCCAGTAGTTCCTTCTTAACAATGAAGCCTACAGGGGTGGAGGGATCTATTCCGGGGGATAGAAATCAGTGAAAGCCACACTACAAAAGCTACAGACAGAAAGACCAACCTCACTGAATCCCAGCTTTCTACTTGTGTGCCCTTAGGCAAGTTAGTTAGTGTCCCTGAGCCTTTCTGTCATCTGCAGGATGGGGATAATAATACCTACCTTGCAGGAGTATAAGAAGGAGTAAAGGCAACTTACAGAAAGCATTTGGCACCAAGTAGATGAACACTAAGCTGCAAGGATGAGAGCACCTCTGTGTGGCATCAAGAGTTCCCTCAGGCCAAGACCCCATTGGCTCCTTACCAGTCTGACAGGCAGCTGGTCAGAGAGGAGGCAACTGCAGAGCAGGGAGGGGCAAAAGGCCACAGGGGAGACCCTCCAAGGGCAGGTGGCAGGTGAGAAGCAGAGGAAGAGCCCTCAGGGAGCAGCCTGACCCAAAGCTGGCGGGGGCGGCAGCACAGCCCGCTCGCAGGCAGGCAGGAAATCCAGTGCTCGACCCAAACACCTCCCGCAGTCCCCGACTCCGCCCTTCTGCACACCCATTTGCCACATTCGAGCATCTGTAAACCTCAATCTTCAAATTTTGCTAGAACCTGACCGCCTCTCACCAGCTCCACAGCTGCCACCTTGGTCGGGACCACCAGCATCTCACCTGAAGTAATGCAGCAGCCTCTCACCTTTGTCCTGTGGTCTCAGTGCAGTGGCCGGGTGATCCTTTTAAAACATGAGTCACTCAAATTCACCTCTGCTCAGTACTCTCCAGGGACCCCAGTGGCTTCCCCTTTCAGTCCAGATGGAACCAGAAGTTCCTGTCATGGCACATACAAGCCCTCCTTGACCTGCTCCTCCCCGCCTGCCCCAGGCACACTGGCCTTCCTATCCCTCAAACACCAAGCCATTCCCTTCCTCCTAGAGCTTTTCCATACCGTTCTCTCGGCCTGGATCGCCCTTTCCCCAGATATCCATTTCAGGTTACTCTAAGTTTTCTGGAATCTGTCCCAGGTGTAAGTCAGCAGTCAGCTGTAACATGAATACTATGGGGCTGATCAGAGGCTGAACGCTGTTTGTCGCTTCCTGGAGGGAGACACACTTACGCACACACATCTCTCCGTTGCTGAAGCATGGAAGGGCCTGCCTCCCACACTGCCGTTACCCGCAGGAACGCCACAGCATTTGAGTACCTGGAGGAGTTCCCCATGCAGATGCTGGCCCAGCTGGAGACAATCACAGGAAGGCAGGCCAGGCACGGGCTCTTTGTCATCAACATGGAGTATGGCAGAAATTTCTCTGGACCCGACAAGGACGTCTTCTTTTATGACCGGTCTGTGGGGCACATGGAAGACGCCTGGCAGTCTAACTTCCTCCATCCTGTCATCTACTACTATAGACACCTCCCCACGGGTGAGCTGGCTCTCTGCTGTCCCCCAAGCAGGGCTTTCTTGAGGCAGGCACTCCTTGGACCCTACTGTCTATCAAATTGTCACCATTAAGCCCTCAGCACAGCTGACAGGGGAAACAGCCCAAAGACCAAATGGGGCAGAATACCATGACCTGGGCAGGCCACTCAGGGAGTGTCATGATCTCCAGGCACCACACGGTAAAAGGAACACTGTCTTGCTATGTGTTTCCAAAGGAGGCTGACCATGAGCAGGGAAGGGGCCCCAGAGACCGGCTATCAGAGGGAACAGGGAAAGGAGCTGCAAGTGTGGTTAATGCAGGCGTGTAGCATAGAGTGCAGAAGAGCTGAGCCGTGTCCCAGGCTGTCCTTTCCTTGTGTGTGACCTTCGACCATTACTTAATCTCTCTGAGCCTCAGCTTCCTCATCTGTAAAATGGGGATAACAGCAGTACCTTCCTTGTAGGATTGTATGAGGATAAATGAGACAAAACACACAATGCCAGCATGGAGCTTGGCTCAGAGTAGCTACAATAGATGAACCACCTGGGGAACATGGCCCCTGCTTCAGAACTTGAAGGGCAGTTGCTTGAAAGAGGATGATCTGAAAAAGGGCAGAGGTGGTACCAACAGGCAGACATGACAGGAATGCAGGTTTATATTCAGTACCAGGAGGAACGAAGAGTAAAAGTTGTCCAACAGTGGAGTGGGTCCCCCCCACTAGAAATGAGTTTCTCAGTATAGGGATGTTTGGGTCATGTCTCACTGGCCATCTTACAGGGATACCACAGAAGGGAGTCCACACCAGGTGGGAAGCTAGGCTGGACGAGGTTGGAGACCCCTTTGGATGTAGGGCTTCTGAGCGTCCTCAGAGAAGGACCATTTTGAAGCAATCACAATAAACTTCAGTTCATGTAAGTCTTAGAAAAACATTAGGCTCAAGTGGTTAGTCTTCCTTCTGCCCTCCGATAATACAAGGGACAAATCTAGTCCAGTCCCTGTTCCTTATGCCAACCTTCTAAACATTGGGAGACAGCCGTTGAACAAGCTGACCACAGCCCAGCGTAGAGGCATATCAGGAAAGCCAAGCAGGAGTAAGGGAGGAGGCATTTGGTGTGTGTGGGAACCATGCTTTCGGCTTCAGGATGGGAAGCCTGGCCACTCAGCTCTGAAGGACCTTCCCCCTCCTACCCACAGAGCAGGAGGTGACGTTCCGCCCCGCAGACTGGCCCCTGCCTCGGCCCACAGTCATCCACCATATTGTGGAAGATTTCTTGACAGACTGGACCGCCCCAGTGGGGCACATTCTACCTCTGAGGCGCTTCCTGGAGAACTGTCTGGACACAGACTTGCGAAGCTTCTATGCAGGTAACTGACATTCCCAGAAAGGCTGAGCTGGAGGTTGAAAAAGACCAGATAGATCCATGCCCTGTGGAGTTTTAGGACTCACATCTAGAAACCCAAGCCCCAGACTTCCTACAACATTTATAGATTTTTCACAGAAACCCCTCCCAGTACAGCACACCTGAAAACACTGAATAAAATGTCTTTTATGAAAAACTGGCAGGAAAATAAGGGAACTCCCCAGAGGCCAACCACTAAGAAAAGCATAAACCCATTGCTGGACATGGGATATCTGCTGATCATCAGTAGACTCTAGGGTAATTGACCAGCACTTGGGGACTGAAAGGTGAGGCTGGAGCAGAATGGAAGGTCTGTTTAGGGGCCTTCAAATAAGCTTGGATCTCACTGGGTCAACTAAGAGGCAAAAAACACACAAGAGGGAGATGGTAGAGATGCATGCTTTTTGACTCTGGGTAGAGTGGGGAAAAATCACAGAAGTAAATGCAAGTCTTCTGTAAAGAAACACATTTTAAAACTAGACCTCAAAAATATCACAGATAAAGTTCCAAACATGAACTCCTAAGCAAAAGTCACTTAACACATAGGGAAACAGCCCCCATGAGGGAATGTTGGCAGAAACAGCCAAACTGTAGGATCAAGCCCAAAAGACTGATCTGTCTAAAATATGTAAAGAAATAAAAATGAGATTATTGACAATATAACTGGGCAGTTTTGAGAAGGATCCCAATAAAACTTCTGGAAATGAAAAAATAAATTTGTAATTAGAAACTCAAACATAAAGATAGAGTAGCATATTAGAGACAAAGAAAGAATTCGTGAACTGGAAGGTAGCTCTGTTAGCCAAACCCAAAGAGGGACTTAAGTCTAATGATCCACAGAGAGAATTGCTTGAACTAAGCCAAATTTTTGTCTGTTTTCTTTTTAAACCCCCTGAATGCCTAGGCTATCCACTCTTTTCTGTTCAGAAAACATGTGTTGAACAGCAACTGTATAACAGCCACTGTTCATATCAAATCAGGTTAGAGAAGGTCAGCCCCTGGGCCTACAGGTCAGAGAACAAGTGTCCTTGTCTCATTCCCAGGTGGCATCCTCGGTCCACTTTGAAATAAAAATGTATATATTAAGAGATTTGTCTTAAAACAATGTTTAAATTAATAGTCTAAATATATGTAAATGCTCCAACAGAGGTACATAGAGCAGAGCTAAGCAACTTTGAAATACTAGCCTTCTGCAAACTATCAACTTCGTACACTTACATAAGAAGTTACATGTTACAGGTCTAGCGACCTCAACTACAGAACCCCTGCCTGTGTCTGGAGGTTTGGGAGTACACACAGATGTCAGTGCCCATTAGCGAGTGTATCCACACCCTGAGTCATTGTTCCCCCCAGTGACCAACACAGGCCCTTTAGCTTCCTGGCTCCCACGCCCTACATACCGCTCAACAGTACAAGCTACTAAGTGTCATTGCCTTAAATTGGCAAGAATTCTCTCGACAGAGGGGCATCTGGCAGAGGGTGGGCTTTCCCTCTGCCCCCTTAGCTGAAGTGAAGCTGCTAATTTTGGCCCCAGATTCTGCTGGGCTTCTCTGTCCCCTGGCTCTGCAAGCGGGGTGACAGTTGCCATCCAAGGATGGCGCTCCTGAAAGGCCACTTTGCTGCCCCTCTGTGATCCCCTACCCCATCTGCTCTTCCCTGCTAGAGAGTATTGTCATGGCCCATCCTGTCAGCAGCCCTCTGTACTATGTCAGAAATGAAGTAGAAAAATAGTATCTGTGTAACACCTTACAGCCTGTTCACTCATCTAAGCCTCACAGCATCCTTTGTAATGTGCCCGTTTTTTGAGATAAAAGACTTAAGATGGTTTTCTGACACTCGCTCTATTCCCATCCTGTCTCAAAATCCCTCAGAAGACTGAGCCCATATCTGTTTCATCTTTTCTGGTTTTTACATCAAAGTTATATAAGTACTTGGCTAAAAGCTTTTTTTCCCACCTCCATCCTCATTCCCCAGAAGGAACTACTTATTGCTTTTCTGGCTGTTTCTTCATATCTCTAAATAATAATGTATCCACAACTCTTTCCTGACTGATTAGATTTGATCTGCACACCAATTTTCTGCTCTGGCATAGATGAGGATTTCTCAGTTTTATCTTTATATCCCCCACAGTGCTGAGAACAGTGCTTTACGCACTGTATTTGCAACTCAAATATTGAGGGAATAAATCTTTGAAGGCAGCTCTGAGCTCAAAATGGGACTGACAACCAAGTTCCCAGCCCTACCCTGGGTCAGCTTCCAAAAGAGAAGGCTGAGGTCTGCTCCAGGGCAGCTCCATGCAGAGCAGTATGCTGGGTCCTGATCCCTGAGAGCTGTCATTTCTGCGGTTTGCTTTCATTTCAGAACCTTGTTCTTCTAAAATGTCAGGGCAGCTACCTCTTCTTAGACCCTCAGGGAGGGACAAGATCCATGGCTACTCAGGTCAGACATGAGATCCCTAGAAAACTCCACTCCCAGGCTCAAGGGACAGAGGGCATGCAGGGAGGTCCCAGGGCCTCAGCAGCTTCCCCCTTCCCCTCTCCCCATACCTCTCAGCCTGACTCATTCATCTCCTTTTGTTTTTGTGTAGAGTCCTGCTTCCTGTTTGCCCTAACACGCCAGAAGCTGCCACCCTTTTGCCAGCAGGGGTACCTGAGAATGCAGGGGCTTGTGGGAACTGAGAGCCTCCGGCGGCATGGAGTAGAGAGTGGGCTCCTGAGGAACTATGCTCCTGTGGGTAGCCGCTGGGAGGACAGAAGCCAGCAGCCTGGCAGCCATGAGCCAGCAGGTCACCCCTTGGCTCCAGGGCCTCAGGTCCAACCTCTCAACAGCAATAAGGAGGAACTGTGACAGCCAGGCTTCTCCCACCTAGGCCCACATGTGGCCTCCTCTCAAAACCCCATGCTCCCACCAAAGTGTGATGGCCAGAGACAACTCAGATCATCCCAGTGTCCACACCAAAGCCACATGGAAGGCACAAGGAGGCTGAAGGGCGGCCGTGCAGTGGTCCCCCTCCTGTTTGGTCCGTGAGTGCCTAGGAGGTGGGATCTGGAGAAGGGCATCATCTGCCAGATGGGAGCCGCCTTCCACAGTGGACTTGTCTCCAGGTGAACTGTCACTGAGCGCCTGACTAGTCTCAGTTCTGTGCCCATCAAGTGCCCAGCAGTTCCTGCTCCTGGTCTAGGTGGGCCAGATCCCACCTCCCTGTGGAGGCTTCACAAGTGAATCCTATCCTCATCTTCATAAGTGTGGCAGGCCCTTTAAAACAAAAGCCCGAATATCCTCAGCCATATAGGGCAGGTAAGACTGTTGCCCATGATGAAGACACCAGCTCAGGGAAGGTAGGTGATTTGCAGACAGTCCCTTTCTTGGTGGCCCTCAAGCCTGTTCCACTCTGCCCACCCACACAGCCTCTCCCACCACCCCCACCTCTGTTCACAACCGAGCGGGGCCAGCACAGCTTATTGTCGTAGACCAGAGGGCGGTCATCAGGCAGTGATAGGACAGCTCCCTGCAAAGCCATCATATCTAAGCAGGTTTCTTCCTGAGCAGCAGTATGCAGAGCTGCGCTCCCCCCAAGAGTGCACTCCCCAGCTTACCTTCAGCCCCTGTTTTCTTGTCTTCACTCTGCTCAATACCTTTCCCTGACCTCTGGCATCCTGAATGCCTGGCCTCTGGCCTGCCTGATTGCATTTTGTAAAACTGCCACCATGCTGTCTTTCTGTGGGGTCTCTTTCAGAAGTGGTTCCCCTGCTGTTTGTACAAAGCCCAGTTCAAGGAGACATTTATAAATGCATTTGTATGATAACGATGGTGAATTCAGTTTCTGGTTCCCTTAGGTGTTCTGGCTCTTCATTGTCCTTCTGCACTAGGAAACTGCTTCCTTCTTACTCTCCTCTCAGGCATTTTAGTTCCATTTCTGAGTAAGCTATGGGAAAGCATTTGTACATAAAATAATTGTTGTGATTTTTCAAGTCCAGGATCATAGACTGCTTTCTCCCTGGTTCTTACCTGTCCTTTATGTATCCACTCAAAATTCAAGGGATCCAGGCTTTCTGGAGCCACAGCCAATTTTCTGGGAACATCCTCTTTTGGCTAGGTACAGAATCCCTTAACCCCCCGGTGCTGCTGCCTGTCTGCAGACACCTCTCCCGCCAGGCATTTGCAGAGTCACAACCATGAAACTCCAGCAGCAGGAGGCTGGCTGGGAGGGCAATACTTTCATGGTTTGCACAGGGCTGAACTTCCAAGTGAAGAGTCTCTCCCTAGCCCAGGGTGTCGTATTCACCATTTTTCATACAAATTACAGGTAAACCGAAGTCAGGTTCTATCAGCCCACCCTTCCTTTTCTGAAGCCTCTTTTAAAACAGATCTTTTAATTAGGACTGTTCCCATAATATCAAACCCAGTTAAACACATCTCACTTACCCAGTTACTGAAGGGAGCTGTGCTCTTGTTCCAGTAAACCTTCGAGGTGCTGTACTAAATAGATCACTGATGCTTAAATATGTGACATCTGCTGCATTTCCAGTCATCTGCCAAACTGTTAGTTCCATCAAAATATCAGTCAGCCTTATTTGTGTTTAGTAAGACATGTTTCCATTTTTGCTCAGCTGATAAGAGATATCTTCCCTAGTATTCTTCTTATAAAATTGGTTAGTATTGAAAAAGGAAATAAATCTCATTTTAGACACCTATTTCATACTATACTTCAAAATTAATTCCCAGTGAATATTTTAAGCCATACAGAAACTGGAGGTGAAGGGCGGGAATATAGTATACCCCCTTTAATACAGTATATTAGAGAAAAGACTTTCCAAGTTTAGAAGCAATAGAGTGATTCCTCAAAGGAAAATGTTTAACATTTCTAGGTATACACATCTAGCCCATACATAATTAAGGGGACTGATGGGACTGTTTTAAGGAAAAGGTTAAAAGGTAAAAGGCAGAGAGCAAGGGCCAAAATAATGACAGCAAAATACAACACATAAGTGGGGCTCAAGATGGCGGCGTGAGCAGGGCAGCTGAAATCTCCCAAACCATATATATTTTTGAATATACAACAAATACAACGACTCCTAAAAGACAAGAAGATACAGTATAACAGCCAGGCTACATCTACATCTACAAGAACTCAGCACCTCATGAACAGGGTAAGATACAAAGCCATGACCTGGCAGGACCCGAGCACTTCCCCCACCCCAGCTCACTGACGGAAGGAAAAGAATCACAGTGGGGAAGGAGTGGAAGCACAGGACTGCTAAATAACCAGCCCTGGTGATCTGCACTGGGAGCACAGACACACATTGCATGGTGTACTGGATATTAGAGAAACAGAAGGGCAGGATCTGAGACTGAGACTGCGAGCAGGTCCCCACAGCCGGCTCCCCTGAGACAAAAGAAAACCGGGTGCTTTTTAAAAGTCTTAAAGGGACAAAGGCTTGACAGCTGGACAAAATCGCCCAGCACACTCAGCCCAGCAAGCTGGGAATCTTAAGGAACTTCAGGTGCCCTAACCCCCTGGGGGGTAACCCAGCCCTGAAGCCCCTCACAGCAATAAGCAGCCTGCCATTCACTCCCTCCGGCTGGTGCAACAAGCAAACTGGCTGACCCGCCAGAGCTGTGGAGCGGCCGGGGAACAGCCCCACCCACAGCAACCACACAGAGTCTTCTCCCAGCACTCAGCTAATCAGGACAGACCCAAAGGCTGCTGCCAGTGTGCAGCTGCCCAGCACAGACAGAGGAACCCAGATCAAGGTCCGGAAGGCACAAAGGGGCATCGTTCTCACAGGAGAACACACCCAGCACAGCTGCAAACCCCCACAGGGCTCTAGGCTATCCCAAGGGCCGCCCCACCCATGGCAGCTCAGGGAATTATACCAGAGACTGCTCCTGGTGTGTGGGTAACTGGCACAGGCAGCAGAGAAGGGCAAGGTGATCAGCAAGCAGGAAGGGACGTTGTTTTCCCAGCTGACACATGCGCCACCTGCCTGCAACCACTTCTATCACCATGAAAAGGCAAAAGAATCTGGTCCAGTGAAAAATCATTCAGACAACCCCAGAGAGAGGGCCTGGTGAGATAGATATAACCAATCTTCCTGAAAAATAATACAAAATAAAAGTTATAACCATGCTGATGGACCTGCAGAGAAATATGCAAGAGCTAAGGGATGAAGTCCGGCGGGAGATAAAAGAAATGAAACAATCGATAGAATGTCTTAAGAGCAGACTGGACGAGGTGCAAGAGACTGTTAATGGAATAGAAATCAGAGAACAGGAATACAGAGAAGATGAGGCAGAGAGAGATAAAAGGATCTCTAGGAATGAAAGAATATTAAGAGAACTGTATGACTAATCCAAATGGAACAATATTCGCATTATAGGCATACCAGAAAAAGAAGAGAGAAAAAGGGATAGAAAGTGTCTTTGAAGAGATAATTGCTGAAAACTTCCCCAAGCTGGGGAAGGAAATAGTCTCTCAGACCATGGAAGCCCACATATCTCCCAACACAAGGAACCCAGGGACGACAACACCAAGACATAATAATTAAAATGGCAAAGATCAAAGATAAGGACAGAGTATTAAAGGCAGCTAGAGAGAGAAAAAAGATCACCTACAAAGGAAAACCCATCAGACTTCTCAACAGAAACCTTACAGGCCAGAAGAAAATAGCATGATATATTTAACGTAATGAAACAGAAGGGCCTCGAACCAAGAATATTGTATCCAGCACGATTCTCATTTAAATTTGACGGAGGGATTAAACAATTTCCAGACAAGCGAAACCTGAGGGAATTTGCCTCCCATAAACCACCTCTACAGGATATCTTAAAGGGACTGCTCTAGATGGAAGCACTCCTAAGGCTAAAAAGAGGTCACCAGAGAAAATAAAATCATAGCAAAGAAAGCAGACCATCCAAACACTAACTAAAGGCAAAAAGTAAAATCAACTATCCACAAAAACAGTCAAAGGAAACATAAAAGAATACAGAATAAAACACCTAGTATATAAACAATGGAGGAGGAAGAATAAGTAGGGAGAGAAATAAAGAATCATCAGACTGTGTTTATAATAACTTAACAAGAGAGTTAAGTTAGACTGTTAGATAGTAAAGAAGCTACCCTTGAACCTTTGGTAACCATGAATCAAAAGCCTGTAATGGCAATAAGTACATATCCTTTGATAATCACCCTAAATGTAAATAGACTAAATGCACCAATCTAAAGACACAGAGTAATAGAATGGATAAAAAAACAAGACCCATCTATATGCTGCTTACAAGAGACTCACTCAAACCCAAAGATATACACAGACTAAAGGGGAAGGGATGGAAAGAGATATTTCATGCAAACAACAAGGAGAAAAAAGGTGTTGCAGTACTTGTATCAGACAAAATAGACTTCAAAACGAAGAAAGTAGCAAGAGATAAAGAAGGACGTTGCATAATGATAAAGGGGTCAGTCCAACAAGAGGATATACCCATTTTAAATATATATGCACCCAACACAGGAGAGCCGACATATGTGAAACAAATACTAACAGAATTAAAGGAGGAAATAGAAAGCAATGCATTCATTTTAGGAGACTTAAACACACCACTCAGTCCAAAGGACAGATCAACCAGACAGAAAATAAGTAATAAGACAGAGGCACTGAACAACACACTAGAACAGATGGACCTAACAGACATCTACAGAACTCTACACCCAAAAACAGCAGGATACACATTCTTCTCAAGTGCACATGGAACATTTTCCAGAATAGACCACATACTAGGCCACAAAAAGAACCTCAGTAAATTCAAAAAGATTGAAATTCTACCAACCAACTTCTCAGATCACAAAGGTATAAAGCTACAAATAAATTGTACAAAGAAAACAAAAAGGCTCACAAATACATGGAGACTTAACAGCTTGCTCCTAAATAATCAATGGATAAATGACCAAATTAAAACAGAGATCAAACAATATATGGAGACTAAAATAACACAAAGCCGCAACTTCTGTGGGATGCAGCAAAGGCAGTTCTAAGAGGAAAGTATATTGCAATCCAGGCCTATTTAAAGAAGGAAGAACAATCCTAAATGAATAGTCTAAAGACACAATTACTGAAATTGGAAAAAGAAGAACAAATGAGGCCCAAAGTCACCAGAAGGAGGGACATAATAAAGATCAGAGAAGAAATAAATAAAATTGAGAAGAATAAAACAATAGAAAAAAATCAATGAAACCAAGAGCTGGTTCTTTGAAAAAATAAACAAAATAGATAAACCCCTAGCCAGACTTATTAAGAGAAAAAGAGAATCTACACACATAAACAGAATCAGAAATGAGAAAGGAAAAATCACTACAGACCTCACAGAAATACAAAGAATTATAAGAGAATACTATGAAAATCTATATGCTAATAAGCTGGAAAACCTAGAAGAAATGGACAACTTCTTAGAAAAATACAACCTTCCAAGACTGACCAAGCAAGAAACAGAAAACCTAAACAGACCAATCACCAGCAACGAAATTGAATCAGTAATCAAAAAACTACACAAGAACAAAACCCCCAGGCCAGATGGATTCACCTCTGAATTTTACCAGACATATAGAGAAGAAATAATACCCATTCTCCTTAAAGTTTTCCAAAAAATAGAAGAGGAGGGAATACTTCCAAATTCATTCTATGAAGCCAGCATCACTCTAATACCAAAACCTGGCAAAGACCTCACAGACCTATATCCCCGATGAACGCAGATGCAAAAATACTCAACAAAATATTAGCAAACCAAATTCGAAAATACATCAAAAGGATCATACGACATGATCAAGTGAGATTCACCTCAGGGATGCAAGGATGGCACAACATTCGAAAATCCATGAACATCATCCACCACATCAACAAAAAGAAGGACAAAAACCACATGATCATCTCCATAGATGCTAAAAAAGCATTTGACAAAATTCAACATCCACTCATGATAAAAATTCTCAACAAAATGGGTATAGAGGGCAAGTACCTCAACATAATAAAGGCCATATATGACAAACACACAGCCAACATCATACTTAACAGCAAGTAGCTGAAAGCTTTTCACCTTAGATCTAGTACAAGACAGGGCTGCCCACTCCCCCCACTGTTATTCAACATAGTACTGGAGGTCCTAGCCATGGCAATCAGACAAAATAAAGAAATACAAAGCATGCAGATTGGTAAAGAAGAAGTCAAACTGTCACTACTTGCAGATGACATGATATTGTACATAAAAAACCCTAAAGACTTCACTCCAAAACTACTAGAACTAATATCTGAATTCAGCAAAGTTGCAGGATACAAAACTAACACACAGAAATCTGTTGCTTTCCTATACACTAATGATGAACTAACAGAAAGAGAAATCAGAAAAACAATTCCATTCACAATTGCATCAAAAATAATAAAATACCTAGGAATAAACCTAACGAAGGAAGTGAAAGACCTGTACTCTGAAAACTACAAGACACTCCTAAAAGAAATTAAAGAGGACACTACCAAATGGAAATTCATCCCATGCTCTTGGCTAGGAAGAATAAATATTGTCAAAATGGCTATCCTACCTAAAGCAATCTACAGATTCAATGCAATCCCTATCAAAATACCAACAGCATTCTTCAATGAACTGGAACAAATAATTCTAAAATTCATATGGAACCACAAAAGACCCCGAATAGCCAAAGCAATCCTGAAAAGGAAGAATAAAGCAGGGGGATCTCGCTTCCCAACTTCAAGCTCTACTACAAAGCCACAGTAATCAAGACAATTTGGTATTGGCACAAGAACAGACCCACAGACCAGTGGAACAGAATAGAGAGTCCAGATATTAACCCAAACATATATGGTCAATTAATATATGGTAAAGGAGCCATGGATATACAATGGGGAAATGACAGCCTCTTCAACAGCTGGTGTTGGCAAAACTGGACAGCTACATGTAAGAGAATGAAACTGGATTATTGTCTAACCCCATACACAAAAGTAAACTCAAAATGGATCAAAGACCTGAATGTAAGTCATGAAACCATAAAACTCTTAGAAAAAAACATAGGCAAAAATCTCTTGGACATAAACATGAGCAACTTTTTCATGAACATATCTCCCCGGGCAAGGGAAACAAAAGCAAAAATGAACAAGTGGAACTATATCAAGCTGAAAAGCTTCTGTACAGCAAAGGACACCATCAATAGAACAAAAAGGCATCCTACAGTATGGGAGAATATATTCATATATGACATATCCGATAAAGGGTTGACATCCAAAATATATAAAAGACCTCACACACCTCAACAAACAAAAAGCAAATAATCCAATTAAAAATGGATCTGAACAGACAGTTCTCCAAAGAAGAAATTCAGATGGCCAACAGGCACATGAAAAGATGCTCCACATCACTAATCATCAGAGAAATGCAAATTAAAACTACAATGAGATATCACCTCATACCAGTAAGGATGGCCACCATCCAAAAGACAAACAACAAATGTTGGCGAGGATGTGGAGAAAGGGGAACCCTCCTACACTGCTGGTGGGAATGTAAATTAGTTCAACCATTGTGGAAAGCAGTATGGAGGTTCCTCAAAAAACTCAAAATAGAAATACCATTTGACCCAGGAATTCCACTCCTAGGAATTTACCCTAAAAATGCAGCAGCCCAGTTTGAAAAAGACAGATGCACCCCTATGTTTATCGCAGCAGTATTTACAATAGCCAAGAAATGGAAGCAACCTAAGTGTCCATCAGTAGATGAATGGATAAAGAAGAGGTGGTACATATACACAATGGAATATTATTCAGCCATAAGAAGAAAACAAATCCTACCATTTGCAACAACATGGATGGAGCTAGAGGGTATTATGCTCAGTGAAATAAGCCAGGCGGAGAAAGACAAGTACCAAATGATTTCACTCATATGTGGAGTATAAGAACAAAGCAAAAACTGAAGGAACAAAACAGCAGCAGACTCACAGATCCCAAGAATAGACTAACAGTTACCAAAGAGAAAGGGACTGGGGAAGATGGGTGGGGAGGGAGGGATAAAGGGAGTAAAAGGGGCATTACGATTAGCACACGTAATGTAGCGGGGGCGGGGGATACAGGGAAGGCAGTATAACACAGAGAAGACAAATAGTGATTCTATAGCATCTCACTACCCTGATGGACAGTGACTGTAATGGGGTATGTGGTGGGGACTTGATGATGGAGGGAGTCTAGTAAACATAATGTTGCTCATGTAATTGTAGATTAATGATACCAAATTTAAAAAAGAATACAACACATAAAAATAAATAAAAAATGTCTTTGTTACATAAAAAACTGATGGAAGTAAATGAGAACAAAAAATAGTTAAGTAAACCGTGGCACATTCATCCAAAGAAATATTACACAGCTCTCACAAACTACCAAGTGGTGAAAGACTAATACAAACACATGTGTGACAAAGTTAAGTGAAAAGAAACAGGATGTGAAACTGTAGCTGCAACTGCTTGTAAACATGTGAACATAGAAAACCACATAGAGGGGAAACAATGCAAAGGAAACAACAAATGTCAACAGTGGTTGTATTAGGTTTGCGGGGATATTTTTCCTTTTTTGTCCAAATTTGTGGTTAAATAGTACGTTTATTTTTTTTTAATCATCTCTGTTTTTGTAATTTTAAATTGCTGAGGGCAAGTAGAGCTGGGAGCTCTTCCAGGGGAAATGCCCTGACCCCTCAGTCAAGGTGATGCCCATGGTTCTGTTCCTCTCCCCCTGCTGGGAGGATGCTGCTCCAAGTATCAGGAAAAGACGTGCTCAGTCTGGAGAAGTGAATTTTAAGTGGTTGTGCTCCTCTCCCAGAGTCTCTGGACTGACTGCCCCAGCACAACAGAGGAGATCTCTGGAAGAATCTTCCCTTCCAAGTAATAGAAAGTGAAAGATAAAAATCCTCATTTTGTGGAAGTCTCCTGGGTGTAATCTCCAATCCACTGCAGAGCCTTAAATTTCTTTTGCCTGATAAAAAGGAGGTAACCAAAATCTGCCGAGAAATTGACTCACCAAGAAGTGAATTTGTCTACTACACTAATCCTAACATCAAATCATTTGTTGAGTACCTACTGTGTGTCCAGGACTGCGCTGGGGTGGTTTTAGAGATAAGTCCACAAATTCTTTAATACTTCTTCCCCAGAGACGAGGAGCTTAATTCCCCTCCTGTTGAGTGTGTGCTGCACTAGTGATTTACTTCCAGCAAGTAAAATACTGCAGAAATGACAGGATGTCATTTTCAAGATTAGGTTATAAAAAGACACATTCACCAAGAGACTGTGTTTGCTCTATCTCTGGAGGCACTCATTCTGGAGGAGGTGACCTGTCACATTGCAAAGACATACAGGCATGTATGGAGAGGTCCATATGGCTAGAACTAAAACCTGCCACCAGTCATGTATGTGAGTCTGGAGGCAGATCCTACTCCAGCCCAGCCTTTGGATGACTGCAGCTCTGGCTACCACCTTGAACACAACCTCATGAGAAACCCTGAGCCAGGATCACCCAGCTAAGCCTCTCCCCAATTCCTGATCCACAGAAACATTTGAGATAGTCTGTTGCTTTAACTGCTAAGTTACAGGGGTTATTTGTTAACATAGCAATAAGTAACTAATACATGTGCTAAATAGCTTATTTAATTTAAATAATCACTACAACCCTAATAGATACTTGTATCCCTATTTTACACAGAAAATTTTTAAATTTGCTGAGAACAATTACCCAGCAAATCAATAGCATGGTACTTCAAAAGTCCACCTCCTCCATTTGACCCAGGAATTCCACTCCTAGGAATTTACCCTAAGAATGCAGGAGCCTGGTTTGAAAAAGACATATGCACCCCTATGTTTATCACAGCACTATTTACAATAGTCAAGATATGGAAAAAACCTAAGTGTCCATCAGTAGATGAATGGATAAAGAAGATGTGGTACATATACACAATGGAATATTATTCAGCCATAAGAAGAAAACAGATCCTACCATTTGCAACAACATAGATGGAGCTAGACGGTATTATGCTCAGTGAAATAAGCCAGGCAGAGAAAGACAAGTATCAAATGATTTCACTCATCTGTGGAGTATAAGAACAAAGAAAAAACTGAAGGAACAAACCAGCAGCAGACTTACAGAACCCAAGAATGGACTAACAATTACCAAAGGGAAAGGGATTGGGGAGGATGGGTGGGAAGGGAGGGATAAGGGGAAAAAGGCATTATGATTAGCACACATAATATGGGGGGGGGGGGACGGGGAAGGCAATATAACACAGAGAAGACAAGTAGTGATTCTATAGCATCTTACTATGCTGATGGACAGTGACTGTAATGGGGTATGTGGTGGGGACTTGATAATAGGGGGAGTCTAGTAACCATAATGTTCATGTAATTGTACACTAATGAGAGCTGAATAAATAAATAAATAAAGGTTCACCTCCTTCAAACCATCCTCTAAATATCAAATCATTCAAGCAACCATCTCCTCATCACCTGTGGGTTTCCTTCATGTGAATATTGGGTGACAAGGAATTAAGAGACTAAACATTTCCCAAATCTAGGAAATAATGAAGTGTTTGAGGTCCCACAGGAGAACAGAGGTGTTGAAATGCTGATAACACAAAAGGTAACCTCAAAGAGCATCAACCCCCTCCATCAAACCAGATGTCCATGATACAGGCGGGGCAGCAGGACTCCCGATAAGAAGAGGAAGGCTCTGGAGTTTGGAGTACCGGCAGCCCTCCCCAGGCTTCAGCCTCAGCATCCTCAGTTCTCTGACCGATTACAGCCGCATCCCCCAAATCCAAATTGGATTCCTCCCTAAAAAAGAAACCATAGGCTGCATCATTTCACTGCAGATGCTTATTTTTTAAATATGGTAAAAATGCTGACTGGGGAAAGGTTTTTGTCAGACTGCAGACTTTTAAAAAAGCATTGATTTCAATCTGGCATCTCAGACAGAATGTAAATCTGCCATGAAGTGAAACTGATGGGGAAATATATGAGATACTTTAGCCCAAGTATTTAATCCAAGTACATCATGTAACCAATCTATCAACCCTGCAATAAAAAATAGCATGCAACAGATGTATTTAAGCAGGGAAGAAAGACCAACAGAATTTGTCTCCTTTCTCAGTTGTGTATAAATAGAACTGATATGCCTGCTCTTCTGGAGAAAGCCCCAAGTTCAGTGCTCAATGCAAAAATATTTCAAAAGTCTGTCACCTGCTTTTCCATTCTCTTTGAGATACTACCATCTCAGACTGGTCCCTCAAGTCATTTCAAATCATTATAAATGAATTCGATGCAGAAAAGTCCCATCAACAGAAAAAAAAGACAGTGTACATCTTGATGTTTTGTCACTTGTCAGTTATAATTTGTCAATGTAGTTTAGAAATAAAGCAACTACAGAAATATATGATGAGCCCCTAAATACCACCTGTGTTTAAGTTTGAACTAAGTCTATCAGGAAAAGAAGAGATGCCCAGAAGCCTCTGCTAAGAGGCACTATGGTAGATTAAAGATGGCCAAAAATTCTGTGACAACTCATATCAAGATGTGAGGTCTGTGACCCCTCCCCTTGAATTAGGGGACCAAAAGAACGTGGCAGAAGTGATAACAGTTCTTTGGCACAGGCCCTAGAAGACTGGCAACTTCCATATTTCTCTGGGACCCAGTCACCATACTGAAGGAGCCCTGGGGAGCAGCCCATGTGGAGAGGAACTGAGGTGCCTGGCTGAGCTGCCAGCTGCTAGCCAGCACCAACTTGCAGCCACGTGGGTGGCCCATCTTGGAAATGGATCCTCTAGGTCCACTTTACCTTCCCCAGTTGGCCTTCCTCTGTGGAACAGAGAGCTGTCCCTGCTGAGTCCCACCCAAATTTGGTATTTGTGAGCAAAATGACTTGTTATTCTAAGCCACCAAGTTTTGGGCTGGTTTGTTACACGGCAATAGGTAACAGGGATATAGGCACCATGGGGTGGCCATATAAAGATGCCTTAAGTGAAAGCAAACTTGTAAGAGCAGGTATAATATCTGTATTAGTTTATTGTTAATAAGCATGTTACAACAATAACTACAGAACACAACCATCAAGAAACTCAGTAAATTATAGCTATGGAGTTGTACCATTTAGTGTCCCTACTTGAGGGATTAATTAAAAAGAAAAGTGAGAGGAAGAGAAGCATGAATAAGTTAAAGAAGGAAGATAGTGCCTGGAAACAGCTGATACATGTCATCTGGGTGCCTGAAATTAACTGGTGGAAACTTGTAAGTCTGATGTTAAACCACTAGCAGCCTGCTAACTATCACGCACAAGTGCAAGTCAGCAAGAACTGGTATCTTACTGAGATCAAACACTCTGTATTTGAAAGGGATTTTCACCTCTGCAAAACTAAACTGGCCTCCCACAACTTTTATTGATCAAAGGACCCTCCTCCAGCATCAGACTTCCCAGGTTTGTGAGACATTGTTGTGCCCAAGTTGCGAGTCCCCAAGAGACCACCAAGGAGCCGATTCTGATGCAAACACAAAAGGGTCATTTATTTCAAGCTCGAGCTCAGACGCACAACCTTCACTGATGCAGCAGGTCAGGAATGTGAGCCCTGAGTTCAGGGTACGCAAGGTTTTTAAGCATTACAAGGTGCAGGGAGAGGGGGCGCTCTAACTTGGACATTTTTCATGGGTTAAGTCTGGCTGGCACCCAGCTGCTGGCTGATGTAACATGTAAGGTATTTTATTTTTAAGGAGAAGGAGAGCCTGGACCTTGAGTGTCTGGACCTTGAGGTCGTTGCTAGGGAACTATCTGGGGTGAGGGTTACTGGAACAAACGATGGGTGGTTTTTCCAGTAACTGGAACAAAGTTTTCTTAGAACTAGGTAGGGGCTGAGGCCTCTTTCTTAAGATGGCCTTTTTAAAATGGAGTTTCTCTTGCTCTTACAACATCAGTTGATCAAGAAGTTACATGGCAAATGGAAAGATTATTGGACTTGAATAAAAGAACGCTTATCACATGCATGTTTGTGATCAACATGTCTTCCTTTGCAGAACCCACTCAATTTCTACCCAACTCTATAGGAACCACCCGCCACAGGGGTGGACACATAATGCAGGCTGGGCAATCAGAGATTGAGCCAGAGTTCGACATGTGACTTAAACAAAGCCAATCAGAGTCTGGCCTGAGAGGGCCATTCCTCTTTTTAGACTGTAAGCACAAAGCTTGACTTCTTGGGACTGGTAGTAGCCATCTTTCCTATCATGTGGAGAATGAAAGCCACATGCTGAGGAAAACAAAATGAGAGAGAAAAAACCACCACAGCACTACGACGTTCTGTGAGCGGCGGTCCCCTCATGCTTACGTGGGCTGCATCCTGAGCGTGCCAGTTATATGAGCTAACAAGTCCCCTTTCCATGAACTGGTATGGTTGGTTCCTGACACCTGCCATGGAACAGTCCCAACTTACACAAGCCTCAAGGAGGGACATTCTTGGGGACACGGTTAAGCGACTTGCATTCACATGCCACAAAACCTGAAGCCCCATCCCAATTAGTTTTTTTTCCTTTCTCCCACTTTCAACAAACACTTGCTGAGTTCCATGTTCAGGCATAGGGCTAGGTCTTAACCTCAGTGGATGATGGAGTTCCCATTCATAACAGATAAAAAGTAACTATATTGTGCTGGGCATCTGGAGGCTAACATGGAGAATAAAAGAATCAGAATCTCTTTCCTCATGGAGTTTGTAGTCTCACAGAGAAGGGACAAACCTTAAACAAATGATAAGCCTTTAGGATAAAGAAATAGAGGCACCAAGGGATCATATAAATGCCATTCCTGATCTATTCCCATCTGTAGTATTGTGACTTACAGAGAGAAATACCTATTTGGTCTTCGTCTGCGTTTCTGGCACAGAGCTCCTAAAACCCTTGGGATTTCCTGAGCAATAACAGGCATAAAAGTATCTTCTGCTATTCATAACAAGCCGCTTTCAGCCACACCTGAGTTCATGTCCCCTCTCTCTCTTCCTGCCTTCTAGTCTCCCTCAAAAAACTCTTGGGGCCAGAACCCAAGCAGCAGGCAGGGTGGAAGTGTAGTTGACAGGTTTCTAGCCCTGTCCTCCCAGAGCACGATATAGAAGGGTGGGTCTGGAGCTGAGAAACCATAGCTTAATGATTGGCACAGCAGTGTTCTCATTTCTTATTGATACATAACATAATGATGCAATTTACACTTGATGGCATCTTAGGTTCTAAAAAATAAGATAGTTATGCTATTAAAATGGCTGCCATTACAAGGCCCAAAATACTAGTAACTTTATACAAGATATAAGTTTATCCTGTCCCATGTAACAGTCAGTATGAGCAGTCCAGAATGAATATGGTGGTTCCACAGGGTCAGACGCTCAAGCTCCTACCTTTTTGCTCCACCATTTTCAACACACAACTTAAACACTTCTGTAGCCCAAAGTAGTTACTCCAGTTCCCACCAACACATGTACACTGCAGCTAGAGGGAAATACTTCATCTTTTTAAGGCAGAGGTTGGCAAACTACTACCCATAGGGCCAAATCTGACCTTCTGCCTGTTTGTATAAATAAAGCTTTATTGGAATACAACCATACCATTCATCTATGGATTGTCTGTTTCTGCTTTTGTACTACAACAGCAGAATTGAGAGTTGCAAAAGAGACCGTAGGGACTACAAAGCCTAAAGTGTCTATCATCTGGGCCTTTAAAGAAAAAGTTTGCTATCCTTACTTTAAAGGAACAGCCTGGAAGTTGAACAAATGCCTCCCATTGCCACAACCTAGTGGCATGGCCAGTAAAAACACAAGGGAGACTGGGAAAGGCAGTCTTTAGCAGGTTAACCTTAGCTTAACTTAAAATCCTATTATTCTTGTAAGAACAGTCTCCACCACACAACCCCTCCATAAAATTCTGTCACTAGCTTTCCTCCCCTCTGTCCTCCCTTTCACCCAAACCACTGAGAGGTCTGAACTACTCATTTGCTGCATAGTAGGTATACTTTATTTACTGTTTCTATAGATTTCCAGCATGTTCAGCTAATTTTAATAGCAGCTACCTACCCAGTAGCCATTCCCTCACTCCTTCCATGCTAGCAGCTTCCTGATTTTGTTCAGAGTGTGTGTGGCTGGAGGAACTCAAGGAAGGTGGGCCCAACCCTAGAGAATGAACCCTGGTTAGTCCAATCCCTCCCCCTTGACCAGTTACTGGTTTAGAAGTAGCCATTTCACCTAGTTCTGACCATGGAAAACTCAGGAGGGTTTTAGGGAAAGATTGTCCTGCTGATTTTTAAAAAACACATAATGTGGGATAAGAAATCCACTTGCTCTTGAAGGATCTGGTGGGAAGATAGGATGCTTGTAGCCATGGAAGCCATCTTGTGGCCATGGGGGTAGGAGAAAGCCAAGAAAGTTGCAGAAAAGCCAACTTTAACATCTCTGAACCCTGAATTAATCACCCTGAAATGACCCACTTTCAGTCTTCTCATTTTATAAGATAATAAACTCCTAATGTGTGAGCCATTTCTGGTTAGGTATTCTTTACTCACAACCAAAAACATCCTTTTAAAACTTTCGTTAGTGAGTGCCCACTGTGTGACAACAATGTTTGCATTTTAATGCTCATAATTGTATAAGATCTAAATTTTATACTCATTCTATATATTTGAAGAACCAAGGTTTAGAAAGACTAAATAACCTACTCAAAGATCTTCCAGCCAAACACATGGTAGTTAGGATTTTTACTAACTCCAATGGCTAAATATTTTAATAGCACAGTATCCTGGCTCAAAAGGAGAATAAGAAGTATCTTTTTACTCTCAGTGGGTGTCTTAGATCAGGCTGCCATAACAAAATCCATAAATGAGTAGCTTAAACAACAAACTTTGAGGTCCTACAGTTCTGGAGGCTGGGAAGTCTGAGACCAAGAGCCTGGCGGAGTCAGTTCCTGGTGACAGCCCTCTTTCTGGCTTGCAGATGGCACCTCTTCACTGTGTCCTCACATAGCAGAGGTCTGATCTCTCTTCCTCTTGTAAGGTTACTAACCCCATGGTGGAGGCCCCACCCTCATGATCTCATCTAAATTACCCCTCAAAGGTCCCACTTACAAATAACCATCACATTGGGAATGAAAAATATGAATTTTGAGAGGACACAAACATTAAGCCCAGTGGGGTCTTATAACAGTGGGGTCTCTGCCTTACATCTAGTAGGCCACCATTAAATATTCATGGGGGATGAGAACAACTGGACCACACCCTGGACTCTAAGACAGAAATAAAATGGCTTCCTTAGGAGCTGGTCACCAAGTCCTTTGAAGATAATCCATCATCTTTACAGACACGTAACACATTCCTTGGGAGGAGCTGTTTATGTGAACTATGTAGGCCCTTAACTCCCCCAAAGCAGCTCTTCTTTCCTGCTTTACCATCCCTATGTCTGGGCTTAGCATTCCAAGGGCCTAATAGAGAGGCTGTAACTTGGATCCAGCTGGGAAGCCTGAGAAAACTATAAACAAAGAAAACTCACTATTTTTCCAACATAAAAACAGTTCACACAAGTTCCCAGAAAGAAACAACTTTGTGCTCTAAAAGGAAACATAAAGCAGAGATAACACAGATCATTTGTGCATAAGTCGTCAGAAAGTAACAATAAGGGACATGAAACTTGGTCCCAACATCTGTTTCTTGTGGCACTGAGCTGGGGAGTTACCACCTTGTACAATAACTGAGTGCTTCCTCCATGTGGTGGGTTCTCAGGCTACTCAGCAAATATTGAAAACCCATGTTTATAATAATGGCAAGCATTTCTAAGCATTTAATGATAATGGTACAGTATCCCCTATCAGGCCAAATCCTCTCACAGATAGCAACTCTGGACAAGATTTATATATTTTAAAAATTACCTGAAGACACTGAGAGAGCAACCAAAGTAGGCAGAAACTAGGGGAGAGTTGAAAAATTGAAGACAGAAATGGCATTGAGTTTTCTATTTCTTAAAGCTTTTCACCTAAGGATTAACATCACAGAAGGCAGCCAGAATTCCAACAGAAACCCATAATCTTGCTGACTGAAAGAACCAAAGGAAAGAGTTGAGGGATACCACAGAAGTGGAAAGTAAGGATAGCAAAAATCCTCAAAAAGAGAGCCACAGAGAAGGAGCCCAAAATTCTGCATATAAACTCTACACAAACCTCCGGCTGATCCCTGAACTGCACATGTGTGGGGTAGATTACAAGCAACTCAGCTAAGTCTGAAAAAAATAAACAGCCTTCAGTGGCTGCCCACTGCAAAGGAGAGAGAGCTTGGAGTTTGAACTTAGCCAAGTTAACTGTCCACTAAAAAAAGCCAACATTCTTTAGAGGAATATATGTATCAATCATAATGTCCAGTTTAGAATCCTAAATTATTAGACATATAAATAAACAGGAGATATGAACCATACTCAAGAGAAAAAGCAATTAGTGAAGACTGATATGGAGTTGATCCAGAATCTGGACATATCACATAAAGATTTTAAAGCAGTTATTATAAATATACTCAAGGACATAAAGGAAAATATGGTCATAATGAGTGAATAAGTAGAAAATCTCAACAGAGAAACAGATACTATTAAAAATGGGAATTCTAGAACTAGAAAAAATGCAATATCTGAAATTAAAAGTTCACTGGACAGTTTTAACAGCATACTGGAGATAACAGAAGAAATTATAAGTTAGTTTAAAGATAGATCAATAGAAATGATCCAAACTGAAGAACACAAGAGTAAAAGAATTTGGAAATCAAGAGCCTAAGTTATCTATGGGACAATATAAAATGTTCTAATATATGTGTAGTTGTAGTTCCAGAAGGAGACAGATAATGGAATAGAAAAGATTTTTGAGGAAATAATGTCCTGAATTTTTCCAAATTTGGTGAAATACATAAATTTACATTCCAGAATCTCAAGCAAGATAACAAACCCCAAGCAAGATAAACACAAAGAGAATTACACTCTGGCACATTACATAAAATGCCAATGGTAAAGAAAAAAATCTTGAAAGCAACTAAAGAAAAACAACACATTACATGCAGAACAACAAAACAATAACTGCTTGGCATCTCATTGGAAACAGTGGAAGCCAGCAGACAATGAAGTGATGTCTTTAAAGGGCTAACAGGAAGGGAAGAAAAAAAAACTATCAACCCAGAATTCTACATCCAGTGAAAATATTCTCCAAGAATTAAGGCAAATAAAGACATTTTTAGATAAACTAAGATGAAGAGAACCCATTTCTAGAAGACCTGAACTGTAAGTAATTTCATCAGGCTGAACAGAAATGATATCTGATGAAAACTTGGATCTCGTCAAGAAGAACTGAAGAGCACTGGAAAGGACAGATACATGAGTAAATATTAAAGACTATTTTCCTCTTAATTTCTTACAATATTATATATATACTTAAAGCAAAAATGCCAATCTCATATTGTGGGGTTCTTAGCATACAGATGTAGGACATAAGACAACAGCATAAAATATGGGAAGGGATGGTACATGAAAACTATCCTGCTGCAGTTATTTGATATGGAAAATATTAATTCTAAGTTGACTGTGGAAAGCTAAGGATGCATAATCCTTAGAGTAGCCACTAAAAATATGCAGAGAGGTATAGCTACAAAGCCAGTAGATAAACTAAAATTAAATTCTAAAAAATATATTCAATTAACCCAAAAGAAATTGGGAAAGGAAAGGAAAAACAGGACAAAAGACAGATGGAACAAACAGAAAAGAAATGGTGAAATAGTAGACCTAAACCCAAATATATTGATAATTATGTTCATTGTAAATGAACTAAACACTGCAATTAAAAGGCAGAGATTTTCAAAATGTATTTTAAAAAAGCAAGACCGAACTATAAGCTGTCTCTATGAAATGCACATATATATATACACACACAGTAAAGTCCCAGTCCCAGGTAGGCTGAGAGTAAAAGGATTGAACAAGACATATCAGACAAACAGTAATCATGAGAAGGCTGGAGTGGCTCTATAAATATCAGATAAAGTAAACTTCAAAACAAAAAGCATTGCTGCAGTTAAAGGGAGACATTTCATGATGATTGACAGTCAATATATCAGGAAGACATAACAATCATAAATGTGTAGGAGCCTAATAATAAAGCTTCAAAATAGATGAAATAAACATTGACAGATTTAAATGGAGAAATAAATTCATAATCATACTTGATTTTAACATCCCTCTCTCAACAACTAATCAGTAAAGACATAGAAAAGCTAAACACTTTATCAAC
Source organism: Smutsia gigantea (assembly GCA_032199065.1). Lineage (NCBI taxonomy): Eukaryota > Metazoa > Chordata > Mammalia > Pholidota > Manidae > Smutsia > Smutsia gigantea. The sequence goes on along the minus strand of JAVSCE010019237.1, from coordinate 85,447 downwards.
CACCTTGACCTAACTGACATTTATAGAACATACTGCCCAGCAACTGTAGAATATATATTCTTTTCAAGTGCACATGGTACATTCACAAAGGTAGGACATAGGCTAGGCCATAAAGCAAGCCTCCATAAATTTCAAGCTTGAAATCTAAGAGCACTTAACTATGAGCTCTATACTTGCATTATCCCATTTAATCCTTCACAATAATCCTCTTAATATTGGTATTATCGTTAGTCCAATCTTACTATATAACTTTTGCTAGTGAAACTGACAAACTAAAGACAATATACTTATCCTTATACCTAGCCCCACCACATCCTTGCAGCTCAGTGGGAAAAACTCAGGACCTATGGTCAGAAGATCTGGGTGTGAGCCTGCTCTCATTGTTAAGTATCTGTGTGCCCTTGGTAAGCCAGAAGACCTCCATAAGACTTGGTTCGCCCATCTGTAAATGGCATCTGAGGTACATACTGCCAGCCCCATTTTATAGATGAGGAAATCAAGCCTTAGATGGATTATATCACATTGCACATAAGTGGCAGAGTCAGGATTCAAACCCAGGTCCATCTGACTCCAAAGCCCACGTGTCCACCAACCTGGGTTCCTCTAATGCCAGCATACCTAAGACCTGCCTTCCCACCACAGGCCTACGATCTGCACCTTCAGGAGAAGCCTATAATAAAACATAAAATTTATACTAAAGAGTACGTTTTCAAAGAGTTCTGTATCTGTTAACTCTCATTTACAGATGATATTAAAGGCACGGTAGAGCTGAGTTGTTAAACATACACCTTATGGGGCCAGTCTGCCTGGGTTTGATTCCAAGCTCTTCCACTTGCTTGATTCATGATCTAGCATTAAGTTATTTACTATCTCAAGACCTGAGTTTTTCTTATCTATAAAATGAGACTAATAACAGTGTTTTGCTTACTATCAGGATAAAATGAGCTAAAATATGTAAAGTGCTAGCTAGCTCAGTTGTAAGACATATGGTAAGACCACAGATGTGCCAGTCATTATTTCATTATTATGAAGGTTCCTATCCTTTCTGAATAGGAAACACTGCTAGAGCTGCAATGCCAGATAAGGAATAATGTCAGAAAACCAACTTGCCCAAGGTCAGTCGGTGGGTTAGGTGCAGAAACCTGGTGAAGACACGGTTCCAATTCTGAGCCCAGGGCTTATTTTTCTGTCCCACAACTGCCTCCTGTTCAAGGACCAGGAGCAGGAACACTGCCAAAGGGTGAAGGAGGCAAAGAGATTTGGCCAAGAGGAAGGGCTCTGCCCTGCCTCCCTGCTCCAGCAGAATCTGAGCCACCAGACTAACCAGGCAGGAACACAGGAGGGGCCTGTGTTCCAACGACAGACAGTGGAATGAGCCCAGGTGTCCTGGTGTGCCAGCCATTATGTGTCAACTGAGAACACAGGCCTAGCACTAGGGTGGGCAAGTGAGGGCAACAGCATATGCCCACCTCGTCACAGCCCTGACACTCCAGAGGTACCATCCCAGGAGGGGGCAGTCGCCAGTCTGTGAGTTAAGGGTTGTGTTGCATTCCAGTGTCAAGTCTTTATGTTCAGAAGTGGTGGGAGGACATTGTGTCATTGCTGGAAACATGATAGAACATGAATCACAACAACACGAAACCAGCTTCTCGACTGTAGAACACCAGTCATGTTTTCACTGTTCTGCAACAGCATAAATAAAAAAAAACCCACCACCATGGAAACTGAAAGAAACATACTCAAGGAACACCACCACTTGGAAAGAAATCCACTGTCAGCTTAGACTGTGGCCAACCACCTCTCTGTGTTTTTTTTTTAAGGTGCCTCCTCCAGCCATTAAATCGTTGGACATGCTGTCACTGAGATGCATCTGTCTCACAGCCCTGTCCCCTGCGATAGGCCCTGCAAACCTGAGGGCGCAGGTGTCCCCGGGCTGTGCCCAGCCTGCTGGCCCTCTGTGAGGAGGCTGCGAGGACCGCACTGCCACCATCCGGGCACCTCTGCTTACAGCTTCTGCGGAGAACCACCACTGCTGCTCGCCCTGGATTTGAGTCCCACGTCGCCCTCTGGTGGCCTGGATTGGCTGGCGAGTCCCTGGGGTTTAGCAGGGAAGAGACAGCGGACTAGAGTCACATCAGATTCTTGCCAGAGGCAGTATATCACCTTTAAGCTTCCACCTCCTATTTTCCGGGTGACCTTGGCCAAGCTACTTAACTTCTCTGTGCCTCAGCTTCCCCATCTGTAAGAGTACCAACCTCATAGGGTTGTAGGATTAAATAAATTAATGTAGGCAGCTTAGAATGGTGTCAGGTGTAACTCTTCAATACAGCAATAGCTTTTAAGCCCTTTGACCATGACCCACTGTAGGAAATACATTCTATATCACAGTCTAGGACATACAGACACATAGACATAACATCAACAAATGTTTTACAAAATAGTGCTTATAACATGCAGTATATTCTGATATTTTCAGTTCTGCTTGGTTTTTTGAAAGCTGAGTACACTCACTAAATTGATTTCACAAACCCATTGATGACTCACATCCTCAGGCTGAAAACTATTGCAATAACACTAGTAACAGTGAGCAGCAGAAGCTTTACCCCAGCTCAGGCTGCCAGTCCTGGCTCCCTTCCCCCTCCTCATACCTGTGCCCTGAACCTGTCTTGTGACTGAACCAGATCCAGGCATGTCAGCTCTGGCTGAGCAGACGAACCACCATGCAGCTGAGAAGCCCTTTTGGGGCTTCCTGTGAGAGCAACATTGTCACAGACTCCCTGCAAGAGGAAAGGAGATTCATTCATCATTCACCAGGCACTGATGATATGTCAGGCCCTGTACTCTGTCCTTCCTGCAACCTCACAGCCCTCTATGAGGAACGCATCATTCTTTCCATTTCTCAGAAGAGAAGCCTGAGGCCAAGAAGTGAAGAGACTATAGAATAAAGATAAACAGGAGTGGTCCTCTTTTGGAATTCATAATATGAATTTGAGGGAAATCAGCCTTCCAGAAAATGCTGTGGAAATGCTGAATAGGGTTAATAGGTGGCTCCGGAAAAGAAAGTGCCAGAGACACAGAAAAGCAAAAATGAAAATGGGCAGGGGGAAGCAGCCCTTCCAGATGGCACCTGGCATTAGCAGGAACAGCTGCACCAAGCGATGCTGACCTCACGAGAGCCAGGGTACTGGGGGTCCCACTGTGGATCACCACTGTTGGCTCCAATCCTAGATAGGGGCAGAGGCAAAAGTAAAAGTCAGACAGGCTGGAGAAGGCCATGACCCCCATGCATTCACCTGGTCTCCTGTCTGTGATGGACAGGGACTCTAGTAAAGTGAAAAACTGACACAACTGCTGGTGGCCAGAGGATGTGGACCTATTCCAAGGATTCCCTCACCCCAGCCCAGAAGAAGGTTCTGTGTAGCCATGGCTGGGGTCCTGCCCACCAGGGGTGTGAGGGACTGAACCAGACAATCAGACAGGAGACAAATAATAGCATGAGGTGACCAAGATGAAGTGGAAAAAAAACATGACAATGATTTTGGAAGGGCTGCTATGATGCACCAAGCCCTCAGGTAAGTGATGGAGGCAGATAGACCCCCAGGAGCTTACATTATAGTGAGGAGTGAGGACTAAAGAAACAGACAATAACAATTCAGAGTATAGAGTATGGTGATTGATTGACAGATGCACTGGGGCCGTGGGAAGCTCAAAGGAGGGTATCAACCCCATCTCCAGGAGGCTCAAGGAAGGGTCTCCAGAGATGATGTCTCATCTGGTATCTGGCAGTATAATCTCAAATGGAGAGTAGAAGAAACAGTCTTCTAGTCATAGGGGTAGCAACTGCAAAGTTCAGTAATGAGAGAGACATATAAGCAAAAACTGTAAATGATTCCCACTGCCTGGGGTGTAGATGGAAATGGAGGTGTGAGATGGGACTCTGCCAATTTCCCTGCCTCATGACCTTAAAAAAGTCATGTAAACTCTGACTGTAAACTACTCCCTGAGATATTCCAAAGACATTTAGTTTAATAAGCATCTATTGGACATTCTCTATGAGCCCCACACTGTGTCAGATTGGTGCTGGGCAATATGGAGTCAAATAAAAGCTACAGATCCCTACTCTTAGGAAGCATATGGTCTAGTGGAAGAGACAGATACTGTGTAATGTGTTATGTAAGAATTATGAATAAAGCACTGGAGAGAAGGAAGCAATTAATGCTGCTCAAGAAATGGTGATGAGTAGGTGTTCTACCAAGGGCAGAGAGAAAAAAGGCATTTCAAATTAAGCAAAGGCAAGGAGGAGGAAAAAGGTACTGATGTAGTCATAGAACCGTGAGGCCATTGAGTGGTTGCAATGTAAGGTTCAGGGTGCAGGGGAGACAAGGGGTGGCTGTGACAGATGCCTAGACCCTGTTGTCCAGGACAATGACAGTGGGTGTGAAAGGAAGGCCCAGGCCCAAGCAGGTTCACGGGGCCTCAAAGTAAGGCCTTCCAAGAATCACCACACTCTGGCATCTTGTCCAGGCCCAGTTCCCCAGCAACTCCAAAGAGACAAGCTTGAGGGGCTTGGGTGTACAAGCCCAGCTTTTCACGTCACATACTAGGAAACTGTAGCCCGCAGGGGGCAGGGTGACTGGACTGAAACCACAGTGTCATACAAATGTGTGTGACACAAAACATCGTCTTTACTCCCAGTCAGCGTCTTTTGCCCGTAACTGGCACTCTGCTTCTGAGGAGCTTAGCTTCCTTACTTGTAAACTGTAAGGAACCTTCAGAATCTCCAGGAGTTTTTGGCAAGACTAGGAGGCGGAGAGGTGTACGGTGCTGGCTGACTTACAGGGAAGAGCACGTTTGCAAAATCCGGAACCATAAGGCGCCCCTGCCCTAGTCTCCTCTAGTTCCTCCCTCAGTGCTCCCGCCTCCCTCCACCACCCCTTCCGGACCCTCCTCTCTGGCCGCCCGCCTCTCCCAGTCCCGCCCCCCGAGAGCCACCCCTTTTCTGGCTTCTCACCAAGGGCCCGCCCGCTCTTCCGTCCTTCCCCCGCGGGCGCGTTGCTCAACAGTTCTCTCCGCCGAGAGCCCGTCTCTTCCGGTCCCTGAGGCTCCGCCCTTCTAGCTGTGCTCCCCCCACGTCCTCATTGGCTGATAGTCAGAGACCCCTCTCAAGTTGCGAAGAGGCGAACTCAGATTGCCTGTCCCCGGAAGTGGCGATAAGGCCCGCCCCTGGGGAAGTGACGGCAAACGTGCCCTTGATAGGAGGGGAGGGCCGGCTTGTGTTTCCCTCCGCCCGCGCTGCACAGAGGTAGGCGGCCCGTGGGGGTGTCTCGAGATGGTGTAGCTTTTGAAGCACGCTGCAGACTCGTTCCTGCGCAGGCCGGCGGCCCAGCGGGCGGACCCCGGGGGCGGGGGAGACCTGCTCTCCTGGGAGCCGGGGTCCCCTGTGGCGTCCGCTTCCCCAGTTCCCTCCGCACACGCGTCCCTTCTTTTTTAGTTCCCCCCAACATTCCTGTTCCTGTGTCTCTTAGTTCTTTTTTGTATTGTGGTTCCTCATTCCTAATTTTCCTCTCCCCTTTGACTCATTCTTCACTCACCTGTACTCCAGGAATCTTATGTGCAGTTGACCCTCGAACAAAACGGGAGTTAGGGCCCTAAAGTCCCCCCGCCCCCCCGCCCAAAATCCATATATAACTTTTGTCCCCCGCAGAAACCTACCTAATAGCCTACTGTTGATTTTATGGTAGTTAATGATGGAATAAACTAGTATCTGCATATATTTTATGCGTTCCTGACAGCTCTGCAGTTCATTTGTGTTTTCACGTTGTCGCAAATCTCCAAAAAATTTTCCAATATATTTATTGAAAAACCCGTGTATGAGTGGACCCACGCAGCTCAAATCCATTCGTACAAGGGGCAGCTGTATTTTCTTCCTGGCATTTTGCTTCATGCCCTGTCTCTTAAGTCCCCCAGGAATCCCAAATACCTTTCTATTTCTGTTGTGTTGACTTCCCGTTGTCTGCCCCAGCTCTTTCTACTTCTTCCCCTTACAGATGGCACAGCGACTTCTCCTGAGGAGGTTCCTGGGCTCCGTCATCTCCAGGAAGTCCCCTCAGGGTCGGTGGTCACCCCTCACCCCCAGGGCCCTGCAGACGCCACAGTGCAGTCCTGGTGACTTGACGGTAACACCCAGCCAAGCCCGGTTGATACACACCACCAGAGTATGTACAACGACCTTTAACATCCAGGATGGACCTGACTTTCAAGACCGAGTTGTCAACAGTGAGACACCAGTGGTTGTGGATTTCCATGCACAGTGAGTCCTGGGAATCAGTAGAAGCCTGGGGTATTGCTTTCTCAAGTATTTATTGCATACCTGCTATGTCTCAATACCATGTTTGATGCTTCTCATACACAGACTTATTACAATGACTGGTAAGACCCAGGTCCTGCTCTCAAAAGTTGAGTGTAGTCTGATAGGAGATAGGCTAGTAAATAGTCCAGAACTCCCAGTAATTGGTGCTGAAAAATACTTCTGTTCTGTATCTCACTGCCTGAATGGCTCAGAGGCATCTTCAGCTTGGATCAAAGCAGGAAAAACAATGATTATCGCATCATCCGGTTTTTGGTGTGTACAAATTCCTAGCCCTGCAGATACGATGATTTTATTTTAATATCTTGCCACCAAAATGGGGAAGGGCTCGCAAAAAATGATCAGTGCCACTGCAGTGGTGCCCAAGCACACAGGGGATGGGCAGGAGTTTCTTTTCAGTGCTCTGTGAGTTTGTTTTAGGGATATGTAAATGCTTGTAGCCTTCTGATTGTTAGCCTGACCTTCATTTCCGTACTTGAGCCTGGCTAAATGCCTGGCTACAAAAAAGCCAGACAAACCCTTCAGAATGAGGCATCCTAGAAGGAGCCTGTATACTCTGAGTTAAAATTGGGAGGCCTTCTAGGCAAATCTCTGACAGATTCTTCTGCTTTCTTTTCTGTTCTTTCCCTGACTCACCATGTGCCTTGGGCAGGCCATTTGATGTCCTTGTGCTTCCCTTTCTTCACTTATAATAGGAGATAAGGCCTTGCAGACTGGGTTTTTAGGTGTTGTGAGTTCATGAATGGAAAGGACTATAAAGGCTGAGAATAAAATAGGAGTCATCAGCCAGGAGTTCATGGAAAGCAGAGCTGTTCTTTCCTTCTGTTATGGTGAGCACTCCAGACAGGACTTCCAAAGTAGATGTTAAATGGGGAGATGCTCCATTTTCTTCTCCAACTAGGAAGCAAGGTCTGAGTTTGTTCATTCAGTGACAGCCTGTCCTCAAAGAGCTCGCCATCCTGAGGGAAACAGCTGTGATCCGTTCAGTGCTAGCAGCTGACACAGGGCCTGGGGGACCACAGAGAAACTTGGGCCGAAAGAAGACACTTTGAACACAACTTGGGTTGCAGTCCCAGCTGGGCTTCTTACTAGCTCTGTGAGCTTGCACAGGCTTCTTGTAAGGACTTTGGATTTTTAGGAAGATGTTTTCTTTCCCTTTGGGGGTTGAGGGTTCTGTGCAGCAAAAGCTGGGAAGGTCCTGGTACAGTGACTGGCACCTTGTAGGCACTCCCTGGCCATTGGTTTCACCTCCCTTAAGTTCTGATCCGTGAGGTGTTCATAGTAACTGCAGCTTACAAAGTATGTTTGTCCACATCCTTAGTTGATTTCTCATCACATCTTTGAGAGACGTAGTCTCTCTTTTTTCAAAAGAGGAAACTGAGGCCCCAAAACAGTTAGCTGGTTGGCAAGGAGGCTCTCTTTGAACCCAAACCTTTTAACTTCAAATCCCATATTCTTCTATATGACAGTGTATTTCCTTTAGATAAATAAGTGAAATAACCTTTCTTTCAAGAGTCTAATGATTTTAGAAGTCCAGGACTTGTGAAAATCCCCCAGTTGCCGAGTCCCCTGGCATTATCATTTGACATGTCCACATTACAGGTTAATATTGAAACACCATAAACAGGTAATAAGGGCAAAAGGTGCCTCAGAAAGTTGTGGGTCAAGGGAAGGTTCTGGGGAGCCAGTAGATCAATTGGTGGGTGCTCTTGTGACTGGATGCTTCCTCTCTCCCCTTCTAAGGTGGTGCGGCCCTTGCAAGATCCTGGGGCCAAGACTAGAGAAGGTGGTGGCCAAGCAGCACGGAAAGGTGGTGATGGCCAAGGTGGATATTGACGACCACACAGACCTCGCCTTACAGTATGAGGTATGACTTGCAGGGGACTGCCACACAGCAGCTGGTTCGGGTTGGTAGGGGGCGGGTCTTGGGGCTGGCCATAGGATAGTTGGTATGGAAGATGTCTTGGGGACCACTTGGTAGCCCATAAGGGGGCCTGTCTTTTTTCTAGAGCTCTCAGGATCTCATAGCACTCTGCAGATGTGGCTCCATTGATCCTCTGAATCACTTGTTTCTTCACCACCTCTAGAGAGTGGAATATATGACCCAAAACACCAGGTCATTCTCTACTCTGGGGCCATTGATCGATTCCTTTATTGTTGTGTTCATCCATCCGCATGCTCACTCAGCAGCTATCTGTGAGCTCTACAGTGTGCCAGGCCTTTGTGATTCCATCACAAATAGGATGAGCTCCTTGTCTCCACGCAGCCCTTAGTCTTGTATAAGGGAATGGCAGGTAGGCAGATCATTTCAACATAGGATGAGAAGCGCCAAGAGAAGAGATGCACAGAGGAGGAAGGGACTGACTGTGCTGGCAGAGGGTGTCAGGCAGAGTGCCTCACATGAGAGGGACCCTATGAGTGGGGCCAGGGCAGAGGCACAGAGAAGAAGGAAAAGCTGAGAGCACAGCACACATGGAGACATGAAGTAATCCAATGTGTCTGGTTTGTGCATTCATTCAGCAGACACACTCAGGCTCTTAAATGCCAGGTGCTGTCACTTGGTGCTGACGGGATGGCAGTGAACAAAGCTGACAAAATCCCCACCTTCATGGAGCCAATATTCTAGGACTTTAGCCTTTTCTCTAAAGGACCAGGTGGTACATATTTGAGGCTTGGCAGGGGCATTGGTCTCTATTGCAAATACTGAATGCCACTGTAGCAGGAAAGCAGCCATAGACGGTGTATAAAGAAACAGGTGTGGTTGTGTGCCAGTAAAAGGTCATTTACAAAACAGGCAGCAGGTTGGGTTTGGCCTGTGGGCCATAAGTCACCAATCCCTGTTTTAGGTCATAAATGCTGTGTAGAAAAGTAAATCTGGAAGAGAGGGTGGGAGTACTGAGCATGGGGCTGGGCAAGGTTTCATTTTTTAAAAGGGTGTGCTAGCGAAGGCCTCACTGAGAAGCTGACATCTGAGCAGAGGGAGGGAGTGAAGAGTGAACATTCAGCTCTTGGGAAGAGCAATCCAGGCAGAGCAGTCATGAAATGCAAAGACCGCAAGGTCAGGGTGAGACTGGTTTGCACACAGAATAGCGGTGCCCGTGTGCCCGGAGCAGAGCGAGCTACAGGAAGAGGGGTAGGAGATGTGAAGGGGTGTGGGGGCCTCCTCCAGGCCTTGGAGATCACTGTAGGCGATGAAAGGGGAGAGCTCCATAGCGGCTGAGTGGCCAGAGTGAGGAATTGAGCAAGGAGTGGGAGGGCAGGCTGCTGGGAAAGCTGGGTGCGCCAGAGTGGAGGACGTCCGGGAGCCACACCGAGGATAGTGTTGTTACAGAGCCACGGTCACACCCGCTGGCCCAGGGACAGATCTTGTGCACTGACATTTATTTGATCTGACCCTCAGAGTGTTTCTTTAAAATACCAAACGAGGTGCTGGTGTCTAAAACTCAGATTTCATATAAAAATTCAGATTTCTGGTTCTCTTGAAATACTGGTGATCTGGCCAGAGTGAACCTTTACCCTCCCTGCTTCTGCGTAACAAGTAACTGAAAGAGGGCCTCTTTCCTTCTCAGAGTTTGGAAATCCAGGCTGCCCTCTCACTGGACCAGGTCAAGTGGAGATGCCCATCCCCCTGCTGGTTCTTAGCGGCAGGAAATGGGAGGGGGCAGGGGTGGGAGTAGTCACCCAAAGGCAAATTAGGCTGCCCTGACCAGAGGCCATGGAAATAGAGGAGCAGCAGGCAAAGCCCTGGCTGGCTTTAGGGGGTTGTGGGGGTGTTACCAGAGGAAGACTTCCCATGGCGCTGGGTGACTGCAGGCTGCTTATGAGGGCTTGGGGGTGATGCAGTGAGTCACCGTTTATTTTCAAAATCTCTCCCAGTGATCACTCAGTCCAGGGAGCACTTTTCTGACCATTTAGATGACCCTAGCTTTCTCCTGCTTATCTGTCCCTCCCCCAGAGGCCCACAGCAGCTGTGGGGGTGAGGGTGTGGCCTCCTAGTGTGTGCTGCTTAGAGCTGGAGGTTCCCAGGCATCCCTGGGGTGATGGGTAGGCTTAAGGTGTCTTAGTCTTCCTCCTTCCACTGCCTGAGCACCACATCATCAGCCTCAGCCAGGGGAACTTTCCAACAGATGCACCCTGAGCGCCAGCCATGTTCCAAGAACTGTGGTAACTGGTATGAATGCAAAGAAAAATAACCCAGTTCTTGCCAACAGTGATCATATAGGTGGTGAGAATTCCCAGTACCACTCTCACTGCATTCCAGGGAGCCTGGTATATACGGTCAGGCACAGAAGTCCTGTGGTTAAGCCTGGAGAGTGAGAGAGAGTGTGTGTGTGTGTTTACGTGTGTAATAAGCCGGTGTGTGTGTGTGTGTGTGTGTGTGTGTGTGTGTGTGTGTAATAAGCCGGTGTGTGTGTGTGTGTGTGTGTGTAATAAGCCGGTGTGTGTGTGTGTGTGTGTGTGTGTGTGTGTAATAAGCCTGTGTGTGTGTGTGTGTGTGTGTGTGTGTGTGTAATAAGCCGGTGTGTGTGTGTGTGTGTGTGTGTGTGTGTGTGTAATCCGGTGTGTGTGTGTGTGTGTGTGTGTGCACTGTCTGGGTCGTGTGCAGGCTACGCAGAAACACCTCAAGGCTGCTGGGCCCACATCACCAGGTCCCAGCCTCCTTGTTTGCCAAGCTTTAGACAGATGTCATTGCAGGTTTAGGAGGTTCCAGTAGGGATTTTCCTGACCCCTACCCACCCCCTTTCCTTCCTTCGTCCGCACCTGTTCTTTTGGAAAAGGGCCTGAAGAAGTTGTTTCAGCTAAGAGATCCTAGTATCTCCTGGGACAGCTCCCTCCTTTTCCAAATGTTGGATAAACTTACTGGAGAAATTGTTCTAAACTGCATCAGGGAATAGGTGCCGCTCCCCCAAGCTCTCCTGACCCCCCAATACCCAGCACACTCAGTGAGTCGGTTTCCTCACAAATTGCTCTCCCACTTGCACCCCACTTTTTATGCTCCAATCAACTGCCCACCCTAGAATTTCACTGTGTCCCAAAGGAGAGGGAAGGGGAAGGCTCAGGGCGTTGGGGTCTCACTGACCCCTCCACCCCCAGAATCTGGGCTGCCCTGGCTTGGTGGAGTGAATGGCTGCCTACTCTCCTGACTCCTCAGATTCCCACTAAGGGACTGGGCATCCCCAATTATCCAGACTTGCCGGCTGCTAGGGGGAAAGAGTGGATCAGAAGGTGGATCCTTTATGCTTTGCTCTGGGGTTTCTACTTCTGACCCCACACTTGGGAGTTGTTACCCTATTATTTTCCCATATTATAGAGGATGCGATACCCCTTAAAAAGTATTAGAAAAACAGCCAAGTAAAAATAAGGGGGACAGTCACCTGTTATCTTACCATCCAAACACAATCACTGAATCACTGTTAGCATTTGAGGTCATTTGTTTTGAGTATTTTATTTGAATTTCTTTCCTTTAATTTCCATATAACCTCTTTGAATAATAATATTTCATAGCTGAAATACACAGTACATCAATCATTACCACATTCCCCCTATTTTGGAAGTAGTCTGGTATTCTAAATAGGTGCTTTATAAACATTAGTATGATCTGGGTTATTGTTAAAAAACAGATTATGATTCAGTAGGTCCAGGAAGGGTCCAGGATTCTGCATTTCTAACAGGCTTCCAGGTGATACCATTGCTGGGCATCTGGGACCAAACATCAAGAAGAAAAACTTCTAACACCCTGGGACCTGCTACTCTTGTGAAGGCCCCTCTCACCTGCTGTCTCAGCAAGGCTCCCTGTCAGCCAGAGGGTTCACTCTCAGTGGTGTACATCTCAGGTTTTGACAGATTTATAATGATGTTATCCACGTTTGCAGTATCGTACAGAATAGTTTCACCATCCTGGAAATTCCATTTTCTGCCTTTTAGTCCCTTCCCCAGGCCCCTAATAACCATGGCCTTTTTGTTTTTTCTGTAGTTTTGTCTTTTCCAAAGTGTCATAGAGTTCGACTTGATTTTTTTTAACAATAGTTTTTCCAAGAGCCCTCCTATATTCAAAAGCTTTTACAACGCATTTGTTGTTTCTCATTTGAAGTATGAAATCCTTTTTAATGTTCTTCCTCACCCTGCTGGGACTCAGTATTTATCTCCAATTCTTTGCTCTCTTGAGCTGAGGTTCAGTGTAGTTTGGTGTCATGACAGCAAAGTCAAATGTTTCAAATCCCAATCTGCCCCTTAGTCACTCAGCCTTCATGCCTGTCTTATCTAAAATGACCCCATCTTGAGGCAAAAATTCATGAAATACTACTCACAAGTGGTTAGCATGTCCCTGATACTTAATAAGTACCCAGTATGTAGCAGCCAGGGTGACAGTGGTTTCTTCCTTTGCATTATTCTGCAGTTAGCCAAGGAAGAGATCCCCAGTCCCTGTGACCCCTAGCACTGGGCCTGTCCTTTGGTAGGTCCTTAGCAGTTCACAAATGGAGGAAATTGGGGAGATGGGAGAAGACTTGGCAGGAACAGAGCTCAGTGGCTGTGCAGGCCAGTTAGTGGGAAGAGACCGCACACATGCCTGCCTCCTGCCCTGAGTGCTCAGGGTCTTTAGCCGAGCATTGGAGGCTCCAGGTGGCTGCACAGAGCAGGAGGAGCTGCAGCACGTCTCTTCATCTTTTCTTGGGCCCCTTGGTTCCCTCAGTGCTGCCAGGATCGAGAGGGGAGCGGAATTCTTGCTCCACCACTGCCCCTCGTACACTTACATCACTCCAGGAGAGTGTGCCAAGGACCTATGCACTTCCATTTAAGGCAGTGTTAATAAGCACCAGCCCCTCCTGATTTGTGAGCCAAACTCAGGATCAGCCAAGCCACGTCCTCCTCCTAGGAGGTGAGGAAAGTCCAGTCACAGCCCAGGTGTCCCCACGGTGTCCTGGAAAATCCGTCTTCTGGCAAGGCCATGGCTGTGTGCGTGTGTATCGGTTTAGACTTAAACTTCAAGAACATCTTTGATCGGTAATGACTAGACCTCAGTCATTACAGTCGGGCTTGTCTGCTGTACATCCGCCTGCCGCGTGGTCTGTGTGCACATACATGGGTGTTTCCACAGCGTCAGAGGGACAGGACTCATCTGGGGTTCTTGAGGAAAACGGTCCAAATCCACTCCAAGCCACCATGGTGAACATAGAGTCCTACTTAGAAGACAAGTAAAAATAATTAGACCACTCTCATACATGCAGGTTTTATTTCAGTCAAAGGACCGGACAGGATGGGATCCTGTGAGTGCTTGAGTCTTGTGCCTTGGTTGAGTTGGAGATTTGAGCCGCCCCAGCTGCCTCCACAGACCACCAGAGGGCGCAAGAGAACAAAGCACTGAGCCGGCCCTAGTGCATGCACCTCAAATGACTGGGGCACCTTCTGGGTCCTGCCTCTGCCTGGAGACGGGGCGAGCCATGTGCTGGACTCTTGCCCTGCATGCCATCACCCATGCCAGAGTCAGGAGGCTAGGAGCCAGTTGTGGGGCTAATGAGCAGTGACAAGCATGGTCAGCCCACTGCCAGATGGGTCTGCGGCACATTCTATCTGGGAGGTGTGTCAGCATGCCAGCCCCAGGGCAGCCTTTGAAGGGACTGTGTCATCTTTCCTGCTTTGTTTATCCCTGAAGCCCATTAGGAAAGGGGGCAAGGCCTGCCACACAGTGAGTCGTTGGTGGCACCCACCCAAGATGGGAGATTGGGTGGGTCTGGCCTGGGGTTCTTTTATAACTGACATGCGCACGGTTTGAACATTCTAAGCTCTAAGTCCCACTTCCCAGGTTGATTCATAGGTAGGACAGCTCTCAGGATATGTGAAGACCTAGTAGGTTTGTATAAGTCTCTATTGTTACTTAATAGTTAACTTGTGTGTAGGAAAAGTCTGTTTATCTTGCCCAGTTGTACATTTTTTTCAAATGCCAGGCAGTAGAAAATGTGCCATGGCAGAGTGGGCAGTGGGCCTCATTTATATACCATGTAATCTACAGGCCCCTGAGGGAGCTAGAAAAAATGCCTCAGAGGCCAAGAATGTTGCCTCTAACTCCCCTTATCAATAAATGTCAGATCATATATGGCTGAATCCTCCTCCCACATTGTCCAGCGTGAGTCAGTGAATTTCTGGACCCTGTTAACCATTCACAGCAGTGAGTTCAGGTGGCTCACATGGCATCCTGTGTTAAGACTTTTCTGACATGGCCTCTGTAGCCACCATTTGTTGGAGGCCCACTGCGTGCTAGGCACTGTGCCAGCTTCTAACCCTGTTGATGGCCCCGGCTGGTGCAGGGTGCTGAACTGAGACCTTGCGGGCAGCCCCCGTGCCCTCTCCTGGAAGTAGTGCGAGGACCTCCACAAGGATAAGGGTGATGAAGTGCCTTGCCCAGAGAGACCCACGGTGGATCAGCCACTTCAGAGCCTGAGCTCCTGACCACTCAGCCTTATATACACATCGTTAATCCCTATCCTGAACCCTCAAGGTAGATCGGTCATCCCATTTTACAGAAGAGAGTCCTGAGGCTCCAAGAGCAGTGTGCTCTGCTTGTGAGTGGCAAAGCCAGGATTCACACATCTGGTCTCCCCTGTGCCAGGCTGCCCTTGGGGGAAGTTCCCCGAGCCCCTCAGCCGCTCCCCGCCCCCAGCCCTGGCTGGCCCGCAGCTGCATGGGTTATTTTAATCTCCTGTCATTCCAGCCAAACCGCTGGGCCAGTGAGTCAGCCATGCGGTTGGGGGAAGAAGGGTACTGCTGGGAGGCCCACAGTGGAAAAGTCGCTCCAGTGGGTGGACCTCGGGGCCCTGCAGTATCTCTGCACCAAGGGGAGGGGCCCCACCCATGGCTTTGGGCAGTCGCTGCCCTGCCTAAGCCACCAGCCTTCCCCACAAAGACTTGGGAATGTGGTTGAGAAGAGGTCCTTTGGCCTCCCTTGTGTCCTCCACCTAGGTGTCGGCCGTACCCACAGTGCTGGCCATTAAGAACGGGGACGTGGTGGACAAGTTTGTGGGCATCAAGGATGAGGACCAGCTGGAGGCCTTCCTAAAGAAGCTGCTTGGCTGACAACAGGGAAGACTCCTGGCTGCCCTTGCCCACCTGGGCCCCTGCGGTCCTGGGCGGGACCCTGAAAGAACTCAGGGCCCTTCTGTGCTGGCCCTTCCCCCCTCCTCCCTTCTGTCTGGCCCCTGTGGCCCATGCTTTGGAGACCAGGCCTCCAAACATGGGAACCTCAAGTGCTTGCAGCCCGGCTGACTGCCAGGGTGGCCACCAGAGGAATGGAGCTGCTGCTGATCTGGGGACAGCCGCCTTCCCAGCCACTCTGCTCCTGTCTGCCCCCTCCAGGGTTTATGGTAGTTCTCCGGCAATAACAGCCCGGTCCTCAGCTCCGTGGTCCCTTCCAATCTGAACCCCGGTGCCTGGCCCGTCTGCCTCCTATATTTTTCTTTCCTGTGACAGTTTTTTGTAAAAAGAAAGAAGTAAAAAAGAAACCCCAACAAGTGGGAGTAATATTTAGTTCTCTCATTTTTTGTAGGTCTGTAATAAAGAACTTTATGTGATCCATTCTATCTCCCACTGTGAAGAACAGACTCTGGGCCCCACACTCTATTACCTTGCAGCCACACCCCCTTCAAAGAGCCACCTCTGTTCCTCCCTCCCAGGCGTGAGGGCAGAGAACACGCCTTGGGCTGGGGGGGCCCTGCAGACCCTTGACTGAGGGAGGCTTAAAACACCACCTTCCCTCACCATTAGCTGGCCCTTGGTTCTCTGAGTAGGTGGCTTCACTGTGAACAAATGACCAAGAAAGCTGGGCTTTGTACTGTTGACAGCTTCCGTTCTGTCTGAGCTCAGGAGCCCTTGTGACTCCTGCCCAGACTGGGCTGCTGTCCCTGTGTCCTCTTCTTACCCATGATCAGTCCCTCCTGTCGCGCTGTTTCAGTGGTGGCTGCTGTCCTGGGGACACCTTCACCTGCAAGTCAGGCAAGAGGGTGCTTACTGTCCTCGTTGTGTAGATAAGGACTGTTGGGAGCCAGTCTGATCCGTCCGTCTGATGGCACTGCCCAGACGCCCGGAAAAGAAGGAACTGCAATGCGGACCTCTGAAAAGAACATCCCCGCTATCTCTCCCTATTATTATAGTGTTTGGAAATGTTGTTATTGGTCACTTTCATCTAAATTGGAAAACCAAATTTAATATACCCTGGGAGAAATGCCAGAGGCATGTTCCCCTAATTCTTTCAGGTGGCAAAGATACCTCGAGACAACTGCTGGGCATAGAAGCCATGGGGCATAAATCTGCAAAGGAGTAAGAAGAGCTAACCTTTTCAAAGAACACTGCTTCTCTCTCACTTACCAACTGCACATGTCCCTGTATAGCCCCGGAAGATGGCTGGTTAGCCAGAGACGGGTGAGATTCCTCAAGGGAGGAACAACCTAAGACAGGCACAGTCGCAGGGGGGCCATCAGGTGAGCAATAGGGGGCCAGCAGAGGTGAGGCTCGGAACCTCACCCCCCCAGTTTTGAGAGAAATCTCCTGCGCCCATGGCTGTTGTTGCCCTTGTCTCGTTTGAATCAACACTTAGCCTATAGGCATGGATCTGACAGTTTACACTTGCTTTCTTACTCCTTTAAACTTTACTTTCCATCTTTATTTTTACATCAAGATTTAAACAGCTCTTTATTAGAAACTTTAATCTTTATTACTTTTACCTACTGCTTCAACATTTTATTAAAGAATATTAGGAGGGGGATGCGGAGAAGATATTGGAAACAAGTATCAAAATTATAATAAATAAGAATTGTTTGAGTTAATTCCAGTTCCCTCTCCCTACCCAACTCGGCCCTGTGAGGAATTTCTAAATGACTCCTAGACCTGTTGGGTCTCGGGGAATAATAGAACTATAAAGGAAAGTCAGCAAAAGGGCCTGGCATGATTGCAGAGACTCTCCCAATAGAAAAGATTACTGTTATAGATATTATTGTAAATGATTTAAGGAAACTCTAAGGCAGACCTGCCCCTGTTTTCCTCCCACTACGAAGAGAAGTGGCCAGGTCTCTATGCCTTCTGATTCAGTGGTCATTATCCCCTTACCTCAGGTGCAAGGCTTTCGTCTCTGTGAAACTGGGTACCTACCCAAGAGTACAGATTTTTCAGTTCCCGCAACTGTAGTTAGCTTAGTCTTGCCACACTGCTTTCCTGATGCACTGTTTTGATGTTTTTCTTTGAATCTGCATGTAATGTTATAGACCTAGAAAAATAGACTTAGCTAAACTTGTTAATCAGATGAATAGTAACCATGGCTATTTTAGAATCAATAATAAGGAAACTGCAAGTAGTGCTCAGGCCAACCAGGCATGAGGAAACATTTTGAGAATTAACTCATGTTTGTTCCAAAACTGCCAAGGAAGCCAAGCAAGCATAAGTGCAAAAAATTAGTGGTTGCTGAGGTGCCAATAATCTAATCTTTAAAGATTGACCTTTATGTCATTATTATTTCTGAAAAAATTAAATGATCTAATCTTTGTGAAACTGCATACTCAAAACATATATAACCTTGCTAAACTTCAATAAAACAGGCCAGGCTCAGCTTTTGCTAATGTCTGTGTCCTCATTCATTTTACTCAGCCGCCAATGCCATCCATCCTTCAGGGACTCCTGGACAAGCTGGAGCTGGACTCTGGCAAAGGACATTGAGGCTCACGGGGCACAAAGCCAGTTTGTACCCTGATGTGGTTACCTCTGAGGCCTGAGCTCTTAACCACTGGTCCCTTTGAACCGCCCAGGGCTTCTCTCTCTGCTGACTGGCGTGTGGCCACCCCTACAGGGAGCATGGCCCCCAGAGGGAGCTGAGCAGGCACTGTGTGTTCTGCAGGAATTTCTCAGTCTGGGGGACAGGGTCTCTGACCCTTCTGGTTCCCAGCTCCCCTTGGTGCAGGGAGGAGGATGCCACACTTGCCAGCCAAGAAAGCCTGCCCTTCATCAGCCTCCTAGGGCCGAGCTGCCCTTTGGTTCTGTTGCCCAGCTAAGGTGGCGACTTCCTAGGTGGTGTGAGTGCTCTTCAGCAGGGGTGTCGCGGCACACTTCCCCTTGGCCCTGGGGTGCTGTGTCCACTGCTCTGTGCGTTGTCCTCAGGAGCTCACCCCTTCCCATTGGAAATGCGTCTGTTACTTTGGGTCTTTGAGGGGTCCACCCAAGGACTGTTGAGAAGGCTGCTATGGCTGATTCAGGAGAGCTAAGTTGCCTCAGAAGTTGCCTGTGGCCTCTGAAAGCTTCTAGGCCAGGATCTGACAAAGGTATTATCAGGGGCAAGGGGGCTGGAAATAAACCAGCAAGTGGCATTGGTGTAGAAAGGCCAAGAGCTGTGCATGAGACGGGTGATAGCCAGTGCTCAGAGGGCACTAACTGGGTGCCAGGCATAGTTCTATGCACCTCACCCCACCTCACCTGGCCCCACAAAAAGCACTATCATTGTCATTCCCTTCTACACATCAGACATACTCAGAGAGGGTGAAGACCTTGTCCAAGATCATGAGGCCCACAGGCACCTGGGCTGGGGTTCAAGGCCAGGCAGGCTGGCCCCTGTCACTGCACCTCCCTGTCATCTTATAAAATGTAGTGTGTGATCTTAATCCCACAGCAGCAGCCCACAAGGCAGGTGGTGTCAGCTCATCTTACAGAAGAGTCCCTGATGCCGAGGTTGAGTAACTCAAAAGACGCCCAGCGAGTAAGGGGCAGGGCCAGAATTCAGAGATGAGGTGCCCTGACTCCCCTTCCCACTATCCCCCATTGCCACTCCTTAAAAGGTGCCCCTTGCCAAGCACTTTCTACACACATTACCTCATTGAATTCCTGCCTTGTGAGGCAAGTATTATTTCCGTATTACAAGTGAGGAAACCGGTTCAAAGAATGGACTTGCCCAAGGTCACGTCTAAAAAGTGATGGTGCCAGATCTGTTCCCAGGTGGGGGGTCTGGCCTCGGAGGGGTAGGTGTGGGCAAGGGCTGGCAAAGGCCCCAGGGCCAGAGGCAGGGCCTCCGAGCTCCCTCTCCTTAAAAGGTGTGCGGCAGCTGATGGCTGTGGCCATCCTGGGTCGGCGGTCTCTTCCCGTGTGAGTCACTGACTGTGAGCCCAGAATCCTCAGGGTGATCCCGTTTGACTAACTCCGTGGCGTTGACCTCACCAGGTACACTGCTGGCTCTGCAGCATCGGCGCCACTGTTGCCCTCTGGGGGCCTCCTTGGGCTCCTGGGCCAATGGAAGAGGGGCTGGCAGTCCTGCTGGGGGATGGAGGATAGCCCTACCCCTCAGAAGCACTGAATCCTACTGAAAGCTGGGGAATGGGGGCACAGCCACAGGCTCCCCCCTCAGCCCCAAGACATCCAGGGTGTGGCTTCTGTACATTTACTTTCCTGATGCTGAGTCTATCCAGTTGACCTGAAGACAGGGTTGGGCATGGAAGCTTGGGTTTGATGTGCTGGCTGCTTTGCTTGTGTTCTCTGTTGTGATGCCCACCAGCCCCCTGCTAGCCAGGAGTTCTCCCCATTTCACCCAGTGGGAGGGAGTCTGATCCGTGGGATGGCTGGGACACCACTCCACAAGGAATGCTCACCATCCAAGAGCGTTAACAGGTCTTCAAAGCACTTGGAGTGAATGAATGGTGGTCACTAAGGTGGATTCCTTCTAAATATATGGAACAGGGCAGGGAAACTGACTATGCCCCTCAAGAAGCTTATGCTCCAAGACAGCAGAGCAAAGGGTCAGTCCAGAACTGATGTCAGATCATGAAGGGACCTCATGTCTCATCCAGTCTCCCTCCTGAGGGCACGGGGTGGGGGTGACTCGCCCGGGTCACAGCACGTTTGTGATAGGGACTTGAAGCCAAGTGCCATGACTTCAGCCAGCCCTAAAATGGAAATGAGTCACGGCCTTTTCTTCCCTTGGCCTCGGGAGAGGTGAGAGAAGAGCACCGGTCTCTGAGGGCAGGCTCTGGGACCTGGACCTGTCAGGTCAAAGGGATGTTGACAGGGCCGCTGCTTGTGCCCTTCCCATCATTCCCTGCCGGGGCGAAGGGCCCTAGTCCTGCTCAGTTCCCACCCCAGCTGCCTGGGGAAAACTGCTCTGGAAAGTGAAGGTAGCTCTGGCCGGGCTACCGGAAATCCCTAATGTGTGTGCCCTGGGCTGGGAGGGATCAGAGAACAATGTGGGGGCCCTGCCAGCAGCAGGCAGGATACTGTGTGACAAGCCAGGCTTCCAGGCATGTTGCCGCGGTTCCTCTCTGCTGCCTGGAACACCTGCAGGCGTGACCCTGAACCCCAGTCCCCAGGGTGGCTTCCACAGCTCCGCCGGAAATCTGGACCACTGGGTGGCTCCAAGGAGCCTCACCGCTCCAGCCGCCCCCTGACAGCCTTTTAGAAGCTGGGGGCTGTCACTGGCCACTCCGCAGTGCTGTAACTAGGGTGGAAAGAATCAGCTCTGGTTTCAGATCCTGACTTTGCCGCCTACTCGTTGTGTGGTCTTGGGCAATTGCCTCACCCTCCTGAGGCTCAGCTGTCACATCAGTAAAATGTGGATCATGATGGCTAGCACTTGTCGAGTGCACATGACATGTGTCATCTCACTGAGCCTAAGAGGCAGGGACCACCATTGCCATTTTACAGATGAGGCAAGAGGCCCAGAGAGCTTAACAAGTGTCAGAGCTGAAGTCTGAATTCAGGTGTGTTTGATTCCAAGGTCTCTGTGTTCTTACCCAGCTATACTGCCTTCCCTCTGGGGCCATTTTGAGCCTCAGCTGCACCCTCTGCAAGCTGGGGCCAATAACACCACTTCCGTGAGCACGACAGCAGCATGCAGATTGAGTAGCAAAGCATGTAGCAGCAGTCTGGTACCAAACTTTACCAGACCTGTGGAATGTCCTTTGCTTTGCTTCTCCCCTCCCACCAGCTTGCCCTTACTCTAAGCTGCATCTTGAACGGGAAACACCAGGCTTCCTGAGATAAGGACCCCAGCACCCCCTCATGGGCAGGGCCCAGCATCCTTGTACCAGGCTGTGGATCTTACATTTGTCCCTGTGTCCTGACCCTGACTCCTGCCACCACCCCCTCCTGCTCTACCCCCTGCACCACCCCCACCGGGCCCAGTGGTACCTGTGGTTTAGACAGCCCAGGGAGCTAGAGGTGGTGACCTCACCCTTGGAGAATGCCCTCTGGAATTCACCCTGAATTCTCCATGCCTCCAGGCCACATCTGACTGCCCTCTCACGCATGCCTCTAAGCCAGCCCTCCCCACGCAGCCTCCATGGGATCAATTCCTGGGAGCTAATTATTAATTGGGGTGAGCCGGTTCCACCCCGTCAGCCAGCCGGGTGACCATAGGCAAGCTGCTGTCTCTCTCTAGTCTGTGGCCTTTCAGCCTCCAGCAAGGGGACAATCCAGTGTTGATCCCTCTGTGCCCCACACTGCCAGACGCTCCACCCATACCCAACCCTCCCAACGCCCACCTGAGGTAGTGACTGCTGTCTGCATTTCACTTATGAAGAAACTGGAGCCCAGAGAGGTGGTGTAACGTGCCCAAGACACACCCTAGGAAATGGGCCCAGGGTGGCTTCGCCCAGTCTCTTATCACTCCCCCTTTGCCACACTGCTGCCCCCAGGAAGGTCAAAGGATCCCTCTTCTCATGCCAAGAGTGGCGACTTTGGGCCTCTCTTACCTGCCTCCCCCACCCTCAACCCCTGGCAGGAGGCAGGAGATTCCTTTAACTCAGGATCTACTCCTAAAACTGGAATATTCTTTCCGGTCTCAACATGACAGCATCACTCCCAAACCTCAGCCAGCTGGTGTCTGTGAGTGTCTCTTGGGGCCTGTCTGGTGTGGGAATTAGGAAATCAAAGCATAAGAAGACAAAGGCCCCACCCTCAACTCACTCACAGCAAACATATTGATATAATCTAAAGTGTAAGTGCCACAGTTGAAACAAGTAACATTTATTTCATGAAGATAAAGTTCAGAATGATTGGAAGTCCTCAAGAGGTGCAAATCTTCAAGGGCGGTCAGACAAACTGTGGAGAGGAGGTCGTGCTCAAGATGGGTTTTGTTTTGAAGAACTAAATAGAAGTTAACCTGAGAAGCAAGCACTGGGATAAGCATTCCAGGAAGAGGGAATAGCATGTGCAAAGGCACAGAGGTGGGAAAGTACATGATGTGTTCAAGGAGGGAGGTTGGGTGGGATGCAGGGGGCTGGGTAGGGACCCACAGAGGGGCATGGGGGGGGCAGTCTTTGAATGGAGCCTTGGAATCACATAGATCCAGTTCCAATCCTAGACCTGCTGCTCATTAACCAAGCCTCAGTTTTCTTCAGCTCTGAAATGGGAGAATGGAATTCTCTCCATGGTTAAGAGATTGACATGAGATAATAAATGTAATGTTACAGCATAGGGCTGTTAAGTGAAAGTATCCCACTAAAAGTTTCTAGTCATGTGTATTAGTTTGACAGGGCTGCCATAACAAAGGACCACAGACTGGATGGATTAAACAACAGAAATGTATTTCTCACAGTTCTGGAGACTAGAAGTCCAAGATCAGGGTATCAGTTTGGCTTGATTCCTCCCAAGGCCTCTCCTAGGCTTGCTGGCAGCCACCATCTGGCCTGTTCTCACACAGTCTTTTCTCTGTCCACTCACATGCCTCCTGTCAATGTGTGCAAATGTCTTTTTCTTATAAGGACATCAAACAGATTGGGTGAGGGCCCTCTTAAATGGCCTCATTTTAACATCATCACCCCTATAAAGGCCCTATCTCCAAACACAATCACATTCTGAGGTCCTGGGGTCAGGGCTTCAACAGATGAAGTTTGTGGGGGCACAACTCAGTTCAAAGAGCCTGTCACATGGTTTAATGATAATGGCTAACATACAGAGGTTCTGGGCAGTGTTCTAGACACTCTGCATAACTACCTAGGAGGTATGTCCTGTTGTTAGTTCCCATTTATGGATGAGGAAGTTGAGTCTGACAGTCTACACACACACACACACACACACCCCCCACACACACACACACACACACCCCTACAGCCTTACCAATACCCCATATATCTCAGACCAGGGAAAGTCACTCAGCCAGGGACATGCTGTTAAACTTTCCCCCATTATCCGATATTTAGACATTTTTCAGTTGGAGTGGACATGTTTGGACACAAAGCTTATTTCTCCTTTTGGATTTTATAGATGTGGGATTCCCAGAGCAAAGGGAGTGTTTTATTGTCCCAGGAGCCTGGAAGGAGTGTCCCCAGGCCTGAAACCTGAGCTGCATTCCCTCGGAGCACCTGCACTTCTCACCTACTAGTTTACTTTGCAGGAGGGGAAGGCTGAGCAGCAGGAATGTCATCCTTCCTGGCTCAGCTCTGCCCAGCTCAGCCATCTTTTTGTCCTGACCACCTCTGCCTTAGAAAGTTCCAGGCCCCAAATTTTGGCATTCTGAGACCTTGAGTCCAAAGCAACCATTCACATAAGAATCTGGTTGTGCTTATTAATCTGGGATGGGACCTGGGTCTCGGGTAGGACCTGGGGATTGCATTTTTAAAGCCCTAGTGATTTGCATGCAGAGGTTCCTAGTCTACACTTCAAGAAAATGCAGTTTCTAAGCCCACAGCCCTCTCCAAGCCCATCCTACTGCACCTCTTCCCTGGGCACCCTTCCATGTCCCTATGCTTCCCTTGGGACCAGGCACAAAGGAGGAGCACAGGAATCTTCCAGATGAATGAATGAATGGATGGATGGATAAATGAATGTGAATGAATGAATGAATCAATTAAGTGTGTGACTTTACCAAGAAGTTGTTCTATGCTGGGCCCTGTGTCTGCTCTGGTCCCCACCCTGATCCCACAGCCCATTCCCCATTACAAAGGCCACTCTCTCGTCACCAAGGAGGCCAGGCTGGGCCCCAGCACTTCTACCACTTCCCATATGGCTTTAGGCACCACTCTATGTCTCTGAGCCGCCGTGTCCTCCCCCCTTGAAACAGACATGTTAGATATTCCCATATTATTTTCTATATTACTTGTTCTATTTCACAGGGTCTCTATGACATTGAGGCTACCAAGTCTGGGTGAGGAGAGAGAAATGGAAGCCCAGAGAGGGTAGAGGTCTTGCCAGAGGTCAACCAGCAAGCAAGAGGGGAGAATCCAGAGGTAGCTCTGGGCTCCTGCTGCCAGTCCTGAGGTTACTCTTTCCTGAAGCTGGCAGGGAAGTTAAGGGAGAGAAATTACTTCTAAAGGAGGTGACTGGGGCAGGAACTATCCCCCGCGGTCCCTTCCCCCTGCCAAGTCACTGGACCCCAGAAAGCCCCTCCCTTCCATGCCACTTGCCTGTTCAGCTGAGCACCTTGCACAGTACAGTGGCTGTGGCTGGGCACTGGCTGCCCAGTGGGCCTGGTGTTTGCTCACCACTCGGCCCTGACCACTGAGCCACAGCGGGCCAACTTCAGGGCTGCAGCTCTCAGGCCATGAGAGCGGAAGTCTCCTCCTCAGCAAAGGGAAGGAGGGCAGGCTCTCCTGGGCCAGGGCCAGGTGCTCCCTGTTCTGGCACTGGGCCCCATGGGCTCTGGGGAACAGGCAGAGAAGCTGGCTTCCCTGGACAGTGGCCCAGAGGATGAGGCAGGCTGGGCGGGAGCTGGGCCTGCTCAGGCTGGGACAGTTTGGGACCAAGAAGCTGTTTGTGCACGTGAGGCCCCGGCTTCGCCCTCACTCACTCTGGCGTGCTTGGCCTCTGATGCATCCTCTCTGGAGGCTGCATTTCCCAGAACTCTGCTCTCCCCAAGTCATGAACCTCAGGGCAGGAAGGCCCTCAGAGACCTGCTCCCAACCCCAGGGTTTACAGAGGAAACTAGGCCCAGGGAGGGAGAAAATGGGGGCAGTGGGAGGGGAGAGGGGTGGCACTGAGGCCAGCTGGGGAGTGGCCAAGGCAGGTCATGGTTCTTCAGAAATTCCACTGAGGCATCTCAACCTTCTCCAACTATCCATCAGCCAGAGTGTTGTCCGCACATCTGTCTCCCCCACCAGACCTCAAGCCCTACCTTCTCCCCTCCAGGCACAAGAGTGGCCCATGAGTCTATGTCAGAATAAACGGAACAACTCCTAGCCCCAGGCCTGTGCTCTTCTGATACTCTTGTCGCCCACCCCCACTGTGCTGTGCCTGACTTTTGGGGATTAAGAGAGAGAATGATTTTTTAGCCCAGACCTCCTGGCTAGAGAGCATTGTCTCCTCTTCAGGAAATTCACTAAAAATCTTGGGGACAATGTGATAGTCCCAGGGGAGGGGGGAGGATGGGGGTCTATGGAGACCACAGGTCGGAACTTGATCTAGGTTGAGCACCCATCCTGGTTTGCCTGAGACCTAAGGGGGTTCCTGGGATTTGGGACTTGGGAGTGCTAAAAGTGGGCCAAGGCTTGACTCTGACAACCCACTGTGTAACCATAGTAAGTCACCTCACCACTGTAAGCCTCAGGTTTATTTGGGAAATGGGGTCAATAGCTATCCTATGTCCCTCCCAGGTTACCCTGAAGCTTCCAGAAGATTGTGAAATTAGAGTGTGCTGCATTCCAGCAGATGTGAGGTTTATTTTCTTACTGTTTGTGTTGGCCATCCTAGTGAGGGGACGCCTCCGCCTCTCCCCACCACCACCTGAAATGTATTCATTCACTGACAAATTCTAATCAGCACCTACTATGTGCCAGGTGCTGGACCTGCATGAGTAGAAGAGACCCCAGCCCTCATGGGACTCAGAGCACCTGCATGGTAATGAAAGCACAGTGAGATGAATTTGTTCCACAACAAACTTTCATGAGCAACTACTGTGTGCCAAGCACTGTCTTGAGCATTGGATGGACATTGACTCATTGGACCCTCATAGTAACACAATGGGCTGGGGATTATTTTATCCCCATTTTGCAGATGAAGAAATCAAGGCTCAGAAAAGTTAATAATCAGTAGAGAACTCAGGAAGAGGCTCATGAAAGATGAGCCTGTGTCCATGTGTGTGCAAAGGAAGGGCTTTCCAGGAGAGAGCGAAAGGTGCAGAGATTGGGAAGCAAGGAACAGCATGATGCCTCCAGGGAACTGCAAGTTCATAGAGGCCTGTAACCTGAGCGAAGGGTTAATACCTATCCTGTAGATGACTGGGTGGCTGTAACGAACTTTTAGGAGTGGAGGTCACAGAGGAGCAACTGGACAGGTAAGGGTTTTTAAAGGATCTGCACTGTGAGGAGAGCTTGGAGGGACACTTCCTAGTTTTAAAGTCTTGTCCCACAAAGAAGGGTCAATGAAACACTTCCGATGGATCAATGGCTAATGTTTGGCCAGGCCCATGGACTGAGCCAGGGATTAGAGACTCCTTGGTGCCAGTTAGAAAAGGCGCCCACTTGGGGCAGACCGGTCTCAGGAAGGCTCCCTATCTGACCTTAAGGCTCGGTGCTCCAAGGGGCGGCCACCAAAGGGCTCCTCCCCCAGCTACCTAATGTGGACCGGAGGCAGCAGTGGGGTAAAGGAAGAAACAGTCGAGAAACAAGGCGAGTCAGTCAAGTCCAGCCGCTGCAGGGTTGGCCCCGAACTACTAGCCTCCGGCTGGAGAGGGGCGCAGGGGAGCCCCGCGAGGTCCGGGGAACTGAGGCCTCCCCAGAGGGGTCTCCCTCTGGCAGAGAAAAGTCTCCCAGGGCCTCGGGGCGGGGCCAGCAGGGTGGGACGCCCTGCCCCAGCCCGCGCCGCGCCTGCCCATATAAGGTGAGCGCCGCGCCGCGCCGCGCGCCCGCTCGGAGTGGCTGTCGTCACCTGCACCCGCCCGCTGGGGGCATCCTTCCAAGGCCGCGCCCCACAGCGCCTCCTGCCGGGAAGCGTCCCCTCGCCTCGCCCCGCCCCGCCGCCCCCGGGAGGCCGCCCTCCCCCGCCCCCCACTCAGTCCCGGCCAGTCTCTGGCCGGGCACCTGCGCGCCATCGCTCTCTGCTGCCGGGGATCCTGGAGCCGTGGAGCGATCGGCTAGGGGTAGTTGGGTGCGGAGAGTACTGGGATACCCCAAGGTCGGGGTAGGGGTGGGAGGAAAATCAACCTCCCTTCAGGACGGGCGCGGCCACCGGGTGCCTGGCATTGCACTCAACTTTTGGAAAGTTAACCGCCTACACCAGCTGCGTGGAATGGCTTAATAAGAGCCAGCACTCTGGCACCATACGACTTGGTTCAAATTTAGCTAGGTTTCTTACTGGCTTTGTGAAGGGTGGGCATTTTCTCTGTGCCTGTTTCCTCAACTGTAAAATGGGGGATAGAACGGCTCATTCCTCAGGGTTATGATGAGCATTAAATGTGTACATACGAGTTAGCACTTTTCAGAAGTTTTTGGTAGAGCTGATAAATGGTTGATCTCTGAAGGGACGAATACCCCAGGGCCAGAAGTGAGACCCAAACTCTGGTGTCTGTGACTCTGTCCAGCTTTAGTCCTTGGTCTCGTTCGTCAATGTTAAGAGGCATAGGTGCAGTTTTTAAAAACAGCGAGGTACTTATTCTTCACATTTCAGTAAATCCTAGTTATGGGCAACAGAGTTAGAGTCAAGCAAGGTCTTTTGCTGGAATGTCTGTACCACCACCTTAGCAAACTCCCCTTTTAACAAAAGAAAGATAGGCCTCAGACTGGAAGCCTTGGGCAAGAGATAGGAGCTAGGTAAATTTAATAACATGACTTCGTTTTTTATGATTTTAGAGTTTCCATCCAGAGTTTAGAATGACCATTTATGGCATTTGGCTTACCATACATGGTAGTGACATAGTCAATGTTTTTAGTATGAACGTATTCACACGTATATACACGGGGCAGAGAATAATAGTACAATGATCCTTCATATACACATTTAATGTTCACTTTTAAAATATATAGATGTGTTGAAATGTGAGCTGATTTTTAAAAAGAGAATAAGATGAAAGTACATGGAATGCAAGGTCAAAACTCCTGAGCTTGCCAATGGTGCCTGAGGTTTGCACAGACCACCCAGGCTGCCCTGTGTTGCTGAGCAAATGTGGCGTGTGTCCCCCTCCACTTCCCACCCGTGGCGGGAGGAGGGGTGACCTGCGCAGCTGAGGGCCCCGAGCCCCAGTGCCAGGCTTGGCCTCAGCTATGCACACCTGCAGCCCGCAAATTCCTCCACGCCAGAGCGCCCCACTCGGCTGCCTCTAGACTCAAGTCTCCTCACCCGGGTTAGTTCTGCGTTTTTCTGGCTGCCACCTGAGTGTTACCCCACGCACTGGAGCCAGAGGAATTTAATAAACCATGAATCTTACACGTGTCTCCTTCCCATTTAAAGCCTCCCAGGGATCCACACTGACCCCAGGAAGAAGACCCAGCCCTCAGCAGACCCACAGACCTCTCAGTCCCTTTTTCCTGCCACTTCCTTCTTACCCTTTACTCTCCTGTCAACCAGAACCATTTGCTGTCTCCTGAATATTCGTTCAGTAAATATTTAATGTGTTAGGATGCGACACCAGGAATCATGTTCTGCAGTGGTGAGCAGCATAGCTGGCGTGGTCCAGGCCCAGATGCTGGAGTTTACAGTCTCGTGGGAGAGTTAAATGAACAAGTGTAAAACTTTTCTTTATTTTTAAATTGCCATGTGCTATAAAGGACCTACCAAGTACCAAGAGAGTTTTTGCCTTTTGCCTGGAAGACCACCCTGTCCTGCCTTTGCCTGGTGGCCCTTGTCACTCTCTTAGATGCCTGTACAGTGTGACCAGCTCCAAGGGGTCCCCTTTCATATGTCTTTATTGGGGCTCCCATCACACTGGGGCGGTGACTTACATGCCTGTCTCTCACACTGGTCCATGAATCCCTCAAGGAGAGTGGCCTTACTCTGGGTGGCCTGGTGCACTACTCCGAGTAGGTGCACAGCAACTGTTGGATGACGCTTAAAGCACAAGCCTCTGGACCAGGACCCCCAACCCCGGGGGTTGAAGAGCAGTTTGACCTTTGATCAGTCATTCATTCACTCATTTTAAATGAATGATGTCATTCACCCATTAAACCAGTGTGCCAAGCTGCCCTGACATGGACCAGGGGATTTACAGAGGATGAGTGCTGTCTTGTGGCAGATGGTGGGACTGCCAACAATGGAGGGGTCATCCTGCCTGGACCCCTGGGGGACTCTTGGCTGAGGGTGTGTCACTTGAATGGGCCTCCTTGGGTGAATGCAGGTTGTGCATCAGGCTGAGAGAAAGGGGAATTTGAAGGAAGCAAAGAGGTGTGAATGTGTGTGGCTGCTAGGGTGGGGCGCCCAGCTGGGTGTGGCCGGCTGTGTAGGCAAGAAGCTGAGGCAGTAGGTTGGGGCCCTATGGGAAGGGCCTGGCATGCCAGCTCACTTTCCCTTGCTGGTGAACAAAGGTGTTAAGTTCATAATCTAGGGCAGTAGCATTTCAAGGTTTTTTGATTATGACTGGAAGTAAGATATGCATTACATCACAACCTGGCACAAGGCACAAAACTGAAACATGTGTTTCATGAGACAGTTGACTCTTACTACCCAAGATGCACTCTGACATTTTCTCTTCTGTTACCATCATCATTATTATTATTACATTCTAAATGTGACTCACGAAATTAATTTCACCATCCACCAGTGGGTCACGACCTATAGTTTGAAAAATACTGATTCAAGAGTCCTCCCAGCCCCAAGCTTGAGGGTCTGGTTGTGGCATCAAGGCGCCTTTTGATTCATAAAGAATTTTAACTTTTAGGGTCTTGAGAGGCAGCCCTTCAGTTCACAGCTACTTTAACTTGTAAAGCAGCCTAAGAGGTTGGGGCAGATCCACCAGTCTCTCCCTCATCCCTACCCATTGCCCTCCCCTGCGCCCATCATCAGGACCCCCACAGAGGCAGGGTACTCCCAGGTGGAGCTCCCAGGTGGGTCTGAGACCCAAATAAGAGGGAGGGAGAGCAGCCTCAGGAGACGCACCCCTCTTCCCTAGCTCTGACAAGTCTCCACTTGGCATCCAGTCCTCTGGCCAGGCTGGCTTTGGGTGCCACTGGCTCAAGGAGTGGAACAGAGAGAAGAGGGGTGGTAGAGGCCCCAGCTAGACCTCTGTGCCATCACTAGGGGCCAGTTCCCCACTCTGTTCTCTCACCTGAACCAACCAGCTTGCCTGCAGGCTGGCACTTTGGCTTAGGAGAGGGTGAATACAGGGGCCAGAGCCCCTCCCCAGTTCAAGCCTCTGTCCAAGTCCCTCTTCCATGTGGGATCTCTGACACCTCGGGAAAGATGGGAGAAACCTGGGGTAAGGGGAGGGAGGGCCCAACTCATAGCCCTTGGCTTTCAGAATGTTGGAGCCAGAAGGGACCTTAGAAATGGAATCCAACCCCCTCATTTTATCAATGTGGAGACGGAGACCCTGAGATGGAAGGGAACTCACCCTAGTTTACATGAGAGTTAGTCTCAGGCTGAGTACTGGAGGCTCAGGTCTCCTGGCTCCAAATCCAGTGCTCTTCCTTTTCATTGTTCCTTTAGGGGGGGTCTGCAGAAAGGGGGTCTGGAGAAATATCCTGTCTGGGAGAAGGTTGGCTGTGTGCTTGCAAGACCCCAGCCTGGGAGACCTGCCTCCTGGCCATGCTCCTGCCACCCTCTTTCTGCAGACCCTGTCAGAGAACTACCCTATCAGGGCTGCAAAATGAGAGGGACCAACTGGGGTCCTGGAGCCCTTCCAGCTCTGAGCCTGAGCCACCTGCCCTCTCCTCTTTCGTGTTTGGGGAGGAACCCTCTCTCCCCGACACCAAGATCAAAGGAGACCCTCCACTCCCCAAACCTGAGCCACCGGAGGAGGATGGGGTGGGGGTGAGGGGGAAGGATAAAGCCTATGGGAACCTGTTTTCCCTCAGGATTAGGGTGGTGGCTTCTAGTCCTTTCTTTCTGGGGACACTGGATATGGCCTGAAATCCAGGCAGAGGGGCCTTCCCCATCGCCAGACTCTCCCTGGCTCCTTGGGCGTCAGCTGCACATGCATCAACCTCACAATTTGTTTTCCTTTTCCATGTGGGCGCCTCCTCTCCAGCTGGACCCGCTTGCTTCTTGGCGCAGCTTTGAGACCCTATTCTCTGCAGTCAGGGGATCTTAACAGCAGGGAGGGATTTGGACCTCTCCCCAGGGGAGGCAGCATGATCCTGGTTAAGATCTGGCACTCTCCATGGAAAGTGCCCCAGGAGGAAGGTTCAGGCCCTAGCCCCCTGCTGACCTGCTGCGTGACCTTGGGGGGGGGGGCTTATTTAACCTCTCTGTGCCTCAGAGCCTCATCTGTTGATTGAAGAGAGTTGTGGCCATTCTGAAGATTAAATGAAGGAATAGAGGCGATGGTCTTTGCTGTGACTGGCAGGCAGCAGCCTCTCCTGCTGCATTAATCTGCTGTCATTCCACTTGGGGTGGGCCCTGGGGAGAGGAGAGGAGCTCACTTGCTAAGTGCCCCACCTGCTTTATCTCCATGCTCCCCAGGCAAGCTAATATGCTGGTCATCCCATTGTCTCATTTTACAGAGGCTCAGAAGGGAAGGGACCTGCCCAGGTCCCACAGCCAGAAGGGACTGGCTAACCTGTGCCCACCAGCTGCAGGCCCCTGGACCCTCCCTCCCAATTCTCCAGCTGCCTCACAACATTGCCACCAGACCAAGCCCCAGCCCCCTGTCTCGGAGTGGGCTGCTATAACAGAATGCTGCAACCCGGGGGTGTAAACAGGCATCAGTTTCTCACAGTTCTCTGGGATGGAAGTCTGAGCCCAGGGTGCCAGTACCATCGTGCCTCCTTGTTCACAGGTGACTGTCTTTCTTCTTGTGGTGTCCCCTACACAGTGGGGAGAGAGGTGGCTAGCTCTCCCCTCTTCTTCAAAGGGTGCCAATCCCATCATGGGGGCCTCACCTCCCAAAGGCCCCACCTCCGAATGCCATCCCACAAGGGCTTCAACATGTGAATCTGGGGTCACAAACATTCAGTCCACAGCACTGAAAGATGTTTTCTGGAGTGAAGCAGCTGTGGTCGTGGCTGGCTCCTCCTTCTAGAGAAACTGTGTAATGTTGATTGGGGTTCTTCTGTTTCAACCCAGGGAAACAGTAATTGACTCTGAATAATTGAGCAGAATGAAAATGGAGGTGGATGTGTGTATTGGGACATGATCGATGGGCTGCCCAAACTGCTGGAATGCAGGAAGGCTCAATGCCTGGACCTCCTGGGGTCATTTCTTCCCCCGGTGGTTGGGTTGGTCCTTTTCCCTTTGGCTGTTAGTCCTGAAACAGATGATGTTAGTGGGGGAGTGGCTCAGCTCTGCCCAGGAGTCGCACAGACTTCAGGGTGGGCCCCAGCACCACCACTTCCTCTCTGGCGGCTGAGTCTGTGGACCACCTGTCCAGGATGTGGCCATCAGACGATGTCTGCCTGCGTGTCTCTCATCAAGGTTCAGATTCTGGGGAATCCAGTCGGGTTGCCGGGCTTGAGTCACAGGCCTGCCCGAGTAGGAGGGGCAGGACCCTGTGATTGGCAGTCCTGCCATAAGCACACGGGATGGGGGAGGTGTGGATCCCCAAAGGAAGGCCTGCTGTGACCAGAGCAGGGAGGTAAGGGAGGCCGGAAGTGAATCAGAAGCTTTCCACTGGCGCTAGTCCTGGCCAGCCTGGGGGAACTCAGCTAACCCAGATCAGCACACCCTGTCGCTCAGCCCCCAGAGGCCGCATCAGACATTGCCAATGGAGCACAGCACACTTCCCCTGGGAGCCTAGACTCAGCCTCAAGAGTCTGCTCTGCGCAGAGCTCCAGGCAGCCAGTTCTTATCAGTTAGAGTCCCAAAATGTGGAAACGCTTCACTGGGCCAGCCAGAAACATTTCTCTTTCTCGTAACACTTCTGACTTTTAAAAACAGCAGAATTCCCCTTCACTCACCTCGGGGTCATCTCTGTCCTCGGGGAAAATGGCATTAATGCCTTCATGCCTTCAGCTCCGGATTCTGGCTGGCTGTGGAGTCGGCTTTGTGGTTGGGAGTCTGAGCACAGTTCCTGCCGAGGAAGATGACATCTGAGCCCTACCCCGACCACTGCCCCTCTGAGCCTCAGGTTCTGATGAATTTTCTATGGCTCCTGTAACAAATGACCACACATTTAATTGCTTCCAATAAGACAAATGTATTATCTTACAATTGGGGAGGTCAAAAGTCCAACAGGAATCCTAAGGGGCTAAAATCAAAGTGTCAGCAGGGTTGTGCTCTGTCTGGAGGTTCAGGTGGGCTTGGGTTTCCTTGCCTTCTCTGGCCTCTGGACAGGCTGCTCACCTTCCTGGCCGGTAGCCCCACCCACCACCGCTGAAGGACAGCGCTGCCACATCTGCCTGCACGTAACACCTCCTTTCTAACTGACTGCCGTGGTCTGAATGTTTGTGCCCCCCACAACATCCTATTTTGAAATCCTAACCCCCAGAGATGATCGTACTCGGAGGTGGGGCCTTCGGGAGGTGATGAGGTCATGAGATTAGTGTCCCTATAAAAGGGGCTCCAGAGAGCTCCCTCATTCCCTCCGCCATGTGGGGACACAGCAAGAAGACATCAGTTGTGAGCCAGGAGGAGGGCCCTTAGCAGAAAGTGACCATGCTGGCACCTTATTCTTGAACTTCCGGCTTCCAGAATGGTGAGAAATAAATTTCTGTTGTTTACAAACCATTCGGTCCGTGGTATTTTGTGACAGCAGCCTGGAGAGGGTACCACTGACCCTCTGCCTCCCCGTTCTTAGGGCCCTTGTGATTATACCAGGCCCACTTGGATAATCCAGTGTAATCTCCCCATCTGAAGATCCTTATCAAATCACATGTGCCAAGTCCTTTTGGCCATGTAAGGTAATAGTCATAGGTTCTGAGGATTGGAATATGGACATCTCTGGGGGCCATTATTCTATCTGCCCCATACCTGTAAATTGGGAGTTTTGATAGACTTGTGGGGAGACTATGTAAGATGATTGGTGGGAAGCACTGAGCAGAGTACCTGGCATATTCAGAATGCACATATACACATACACATATACATATCCCAGCACATGCAGCATGAGGACCACCGGCGAGCTTGTTAGGGCACTTAGATAGATAGTTATTAGTTAGAGCCCTCCCCAGACTACCTAAAACAGAAACTCTGGGGTGAGATCAAGCAATCTGGGTTTTAAAAAGCCTTCCAGGGGATTCTAATGCTCCCCCAAGTCTGAGAACCCTGGGATGGAGCATCTTCCCATGCACCACCCCCCCCCACCTGCAAGGCAGATACAGTAGTAGTATCTCCATTGAGCAGGTGGGTTTGGGAGGTTCAGGGAGGTGAGCAGCTTGCCTGAGACCATGCAGGTAGGAGGTGATAGAGATCAAGTTGGAACCTGAATGAAGTTGGAGCTCTTTCCACATCACCATGCACCTCCACCCTTGGGCACCTCCCTCCACAGTACCACCTGGACACAGGGCCCCGGGCCCAGGTGCTTCAGGGAAGCCCCACCCAGCCATTCTGAGGGCATGACCCAAGCCCAGGGACCTCTTCTCTCTCACCTGTCATGTGTCATATTGGGCAGGGCCCTGCATTCAGCTCCAGTCTCAGGGTTTGATAACTATTTATACTCAAATATAAATGGCTGATAATGCCTTCAGAGGTTACCTGCTCCTTTGAAGGGGATGTTTGTGGTGACCAGGAAGAGAGTTCATGGTAGGGTTTGAGGTACCTTGTCGGGAATGTCTGGAGGAAAAGTGTGTATGTTTTAGCGGAAGGGTTGTGGACTTCCCAAGTGCAGGCAGACTGGTCTCCTGGAGACCTCACAGTGGTGCTATGCTGGGTCATCACTGCTAAGGACCTTGGGCAAGTCACTTCATTTCCTGAAGCCTTCATTTGCTTCCCTGTAAACGGGCATGATTCCTATGTCCAGGTCCATTGGGAGGATTACACAACATAAACTGTATCAGGTGGCCCTCCCCTCCCCAGATTGCCTTGGCAGGCTGCTGTGAGCTGAGCCCCATCTGGCCAGAGTCACCCCAGGTTACAAAGTAGGCAGGTCCCTTCCTCGGACAGCACCTAGTGCCACCCATCTGTGCCACCTGCCAAAGGACTGCCTGGGGTCAGAGTGCCTAGCAATCCCTGTTTCTGGAGGCCTTCCCTGATGGTGGCTTGAGCTCCTGTGGGTAGCGGTGGGGCTGTGTAGAGTGCCCAAGGGGCCTAAGGTCTGGGCCTAGCTTTGTTGCTGACTTGCTGTGTGACCTGGATAATTACCTATCCTTCTCTGGGTCTGAAGCCTTGCCTGAAAAGTGGGTGAGATGTAAGAATGTGTAAAGGCTCTTCCTACACTAGTTGGATACCCACCCCTTGGCCCAGTTAGCAGCCCTGCCTGTCGTCCCTCTGGATGTGGTAATGAAGCACATCCTGCTAGAGTGGTTCCTGCAGATTTCTATGAGATGTGCTATTTTCTCCCCTGCATGACTAGTTCTTTGAGGGAAGACCCCCATGTTTGCACCTTCTTGTTTTGCCTTCAGCCCTGCTGTTGGCACTGAGCTGTACACATTACTGTGCTCAATAAAGACCCGCTGATAAATTCCCAAAGGCCCTGGCTTTGCTCAGGTGAGCACTTTACTTCCAAGGGGCCATCTCCTCCAGGAAGCCTTCCCAGATGCCATGTCCCTGCAAACACACACACAGAGTTACTCCCCTCTCCTGCACACTTCTCCCCTTGTTCTAGTAATCCCTCCCTTTCAGACTTGTTGGTTTTCATTGTTCCTAGCACAGTGCCTGGCACACTCAGTAAATAGAGGTTGAATTCACTTGAATGACAATCTAAAGGGAGAGAAAGATTGGAAATGGGCCCCAGAGTCTTCACAGAAATGGGGGTCAAAGCTGGAACAGGCTTTTCCCCAGGAAGACCTGCCGATGGCAACCAGCTGGCCGGGGTGTCTGTGACTCACCCCACTCCTGCAGGCTGGGGGATGCGGCAGACAGGCTGAGACAGGAGTCAAAACGCTTAAAGGAATTTCGATAAGGATAACACAAGCCCTGGAGTATTTCTAGAATGCAGGAGGTTAAGGGCACAGGGAGCTGGGTCAGAGCAAAACTGCCTGATTATGTTATTTATTTATTTTTGCCTGGATAAAGTATTCAGATGACACAAAATTCAAAAGGTACAAAGGGGCACAGTGTAAGGCCCCTGACCCTCAGTTCCTGCTGCCCAGGGCCTCCCCCCAGAGACAGGCTGTGTTTCCAGGTGCATCTGTAAACATCCTTTCTGTGTCTTTTCCTCCCCTCTAATACAGGGAAGCATATTCTCCATACTGTCTTTCACTTTGCTTTTTCCCTTAACAGATCTTTGAGGGCATTTCATGTTAGCACGTACAGCGCTCCCTCCTTTTCTTAATTTGCCTGCATTTTGGGTTTCCACATAAAATACAGGATGCTCAATTAAATTTGAATGATTTGAACTTCAAAGAACAAATAGCCTTTTAGTTTAAGTTTGTCCCATGCAATATTTGGGACATACTTATAGTAAAAAAAAGCTATTTGTCTGAAATTCTAATTTAACCAGATATCCTATCATTTTATTTGCTAAGTCTGTCCCTCCTGCCTTGATGTATTACATGGGGACTCCTTATCATTGGCTGTAGGAATTGGGTACCTGGGACCTGGTGGGAATTCACTCCCTGGCGCTATTCTGTATTGGACCTTGCAGGTGCCAGGATTTGGGCCCAGTCCTGGATTTTCATCTGCAGTCCCTAATACCAAGGTTAGAGGGGAAGGGTCATCTGGTCTACTTCCCTCGTTGGAAGCCCAGAGAGAGGACTGATCATGAAAGATGGCACAGCAAGTCAGGACAGACTTGGGGCTAGGCCCTGGGTCTCCTGCCTCCCAGCTAGTATTTTTCTCATGCTGTTCAGTGGGATATACTCATGGGGTTCAGCAGTGACTATTCTAAGCCCAAGCTTTCGGAACATGCACAGACACTTGGGAAACCAGAAGCAAAGGGCTCCAAGTTCTGTGGGGAGAGATGGGCCCGCAGAATACCTGGGAGCCCTGCTCATGATCTTAATAATAACATGTTAATAATCATACTAGCAGCTACCACGGTCAGGTCCTTATATTGTGCTGGTGCTTCACCTAACTTAGTTCCCTTGAGCTGCACCCTGGTCTGGGCACTGAGGCTCAGAAAAGGCAAATAATTTCATCCTTAGACACGATCCCCAACTATGCAGTGGCAGCCCTGGGATTTTAACCCAAATATGTTTGACTCCAAAGCTCAGACTTTTCTGCTGGGATTATGAATGCTTATCAATATATTGTGCCATTTTTCAGGTGAGAAAACTGAGTCCTTGTGATAAGCCCTCTGCGTTGGGCCACTTTAGTTTTACAAGGGCCCAAAGCAGGAACAAAATTCCAGTCCCTGTGGCCCAGAGGATGAAGGTCAAATCTTCACTGGTCCCTCGCCTGACCTTTGATGCTCACAATGTCCCAGCCCCAGCCCGTCTCTCCTAGTTCATCTCCTGCTGTTCTGGCCACCTCCACAACAGGCCGCGCCACTTCCTTGCCTCCACACCTGCAGTTTGATGCTTTAGGTCAAGTGGACAAAATCCGGTTGAAGAACTAGATCCAAATAGTCGCTTAGTCAGTTACCTTCTGTGTGACCTTGAGAAGGTCACCTAACCCCTCTGAGTCTCCCTTTCCTCAGGTGTAAAGAAAGGTATGCCTGATTCTCAGCCTAGCATGTGCCCGCCACATTGTAGACTGATCAGTGTGTGTTGTTGGAAGGAAAGGGAATACTTGTGCCCCTACTGTGTGCCAGACCCTGTAGTGAACAGGCAGACACAGTTGCTACTTTCCTAGAGCTTTTTCTCGAAGGGCTAATGATGTGGCTAATTGCAGGAGGTTAAGTAACTGGGCCTTTGTAACTCCTGAGCCAATGGCCTTTGGCCAGAAACGAGGGTGAGGAATTACCCTAATGTGACAGAAGAAAGGAGACTTGCCCCAGTTCACACAGCTTACAGTGGTGGAGCCTGGCTTCCGCACCTAGGGTCTGCCTTTCTGGGCCACCCTGGCTGTCCTCTCTTGTGTCCCTAGCACTTAGCTATTAGAGGAAGCTTGTGAAAGCAGCCCTGGGTGCCCTGGAGCAGCACAGCTCCTGACTGTATAGGCAGCCAGGGAGGACGTGGGATGGGGCGGGAGAAGAGGGGGTGGGTGCGTAGAGGAGAGGAACCAGAGGTCCACTCAACAGTTTCTCAGATCTTCGTGGCTTAAGAAACCTTATAAATTTTGCAGTCCACTCCCTAGTAGATCTGTGCTTGTTTTAATTTAACACGACTCCCTCCACCGTCCACCCCCACTCTCACCCCACCCCCCCCACCCCCGTCCCCCCACATAAAGGGTTAGCTCATCTGACTGCAGAGAGCATAGTTTCCAACCCTAAGTCCCCAGCACTGCCGCCTTCAGGTAGGCATCCTGCCAAATGATGAAAGTATCTGCCTTTTCTGAGCCTCAGTGTCCAGCTTGGGGAAATGGGACTGATCACACTCAGCTTGCAGGGCCACTGTCCCCACAGGTCTCCAGGAGAGTCCCCACAAGACATTCTATTCCCTCCATACGAGCCCGCCTTCCCTTCCTCCCTTCCCAGATCTTACCCCCCACCAAGTCACCCAAGTCCTTTGAACCCTGACCTCTATGGAGTCATTTGTTTCTCTATCACAGTCTGTTTCTGTGGCTGCCTGGGGCTCCCTCAAGGGCAGCACCACCTGCTACCTCCCTCTCTGCCCCCAGCCCTCAGTACAGGCCCAAGCGTAGGTGGGCCACATGGAGAATGAGAGAATGGATGAGTGGGTTAGGATGGTGGCCCCTGAGGGGCAGGGGTGGGCAGAATAAAGCCTCCCAAATGTGTCCACATCCTGATCCGCAGAACCTCCGCAGAACCTGTGAATGTTACCTTATTGGCAAGAGACTTTGCAGGTGATTAAGTCAAGGATCTGGAGATGGGAAGAAATTCTCTCCCTGCAGACAGCAGCTTCAGCCTGGGCCTGAGAGTCCCGCCTACCCTTGCTGACAGCCAGCCTTGTAGATTTCAGACTCGCCCAGCCAGCTCCCACAGCTGGCTGCATAAATCCATTCCTCACAGCTCTGTTTCTCTGGTTGAACCCCAAATTGGACTTCAGGGTGTGTATTTGGGAGACCACTCAGAATGGAGTCATGGTGGGCACAGGAGAATCAGTCCAGGAATAGCCTGGAAGGTCAGGTACACCTCAGCTGGAGTCCTTGTCACCCCAGGTCCCCAAGGAGGCTGGTCCACTGACCTTGGCCGTGGGCAGAGTGGAGGGCGAGTGCAGTGCCCGCAGGCAGCTGAGCAACACCAAGTGAAGCACAGGAACAAAGGGTGAGGTGTCAGTGGAACAGAGAGAGGATCCGGAGGTGCTGGGAAAGCTGGGCCAAGCCATGCCAGATCGTGCTCCTCCGACCAGCTGGGTGGGCACTGGGGACATAGCAGAAGGTAAAGAGCAGCTCTGGTCTCAGGAGGCACACGGTCCCTCTCCCAGGGACCTTGTAAGTGTGGTGCCTGGAACATAGTAGTCACTGGACGGATTATCTGAGATTCGGCCTGGTCAATAGGGGCCCTGAGACAAGGCATTTGACAAACAAGGTCTGGAAATGAAGGATGGCATCAGAACTGGGATGAGAAGGGGCCTGGGCTGGGAGGTCGGTGTCCAGAGAGCAAGGCTGCCCACACCCCGAGGAGGAGGGAGCCCGGCGGCGGCTATGGGAGGAGAGTTCTGTTCCTGCCTGCCCTCCAGCCATTCACCCCAGGGATAATTTTCCTCCTCCTCCCCACCAGGGTAATCAGAACCAGGATCTCTGCCCCCACGCCCAGACCTCCATTTCCCCTCAGACCTCTCCTGGCCTGTGGTTTTAGCAAACAATTTGGATCCTTCTAGGGCTTGGGAGAGGAGGTCTGGGCCCCTTCCTTCCCAGTGGTGGTAAGAAATGCTCTGCATTCCTGAGTCAAGAGGCTAGGGTCAGATCCAGAGGAACAAAATTAAGGCCAAACCCAGAGCCCCTCTCCCCTCCCCACCCCGGACTCCTCAGAGCCTGCAGCTCCTGGTGCCCACCTGTGTGCTCTCAGACAGCCCCTCAGGTATGCGCCGGGCCACCTGGGGGCTGGCAGGCTGAGGCTTGACCTCTTAGGCCTTGGAGCAAGAGGCCCCAGAAAGCCCTAGAATATTAGAGAACAAATTCCTGGGGCTTCCGTCCCCAGAGGCTGGGCTCCTGTCTTCAGAGCTTCCCAGAGGAGGGCCCTGCCTGGTTGCAGAGTCTCCTTGTGATGCTCAGGCTAGCCTGGCACTGGGAAGACTCCCCATATGAGTTTATTGATGGGGGGTGAGGACAGGGCAGGCGGTGAGATGTGGGGTGTCAGAGAAGGCGGCTGCAAGGGGCTGCCCCTGTGCTGGGCAGCCCGGGTGAGCGGAGTAAATGGCCAGGGGGTGTAGGTCTACATGGACTTCTATTTACTCCTCAGACAACCCTGCAATTTGACTCCCATCACATACCCAGGTCACAGATGAGAGGCCAAAGCCCAGAGAAAGTGAGTAACCTGTCCAGGGCACACAGCAGGCAAGTGCAGGGGCCAGTACTGGGACCTCAGAGTCCCTGCTTTTAAGCAGCGGGCACACTGCCTCGGGGAGGGAAGAGCACGCACAAAGGCCCAGACGCAGAATGAACCTGCTGCGTGAGGAAAACATACTCTGCCTCCCGAGGCCATTTGAGCTGTGGGTGGTGGGTATGGAGCAGGCCCAGGGGGACGGGAAGCTGAACAGGTTGGCAGGGGCCAGGTCAGGAGCAGCCTCGGAGACCACAGTGAGGAGTTTCCACTTTTATGTGTCCTTTGGAGACCGGTTTGCTACTAATAAACCGATACATTGAAAATCTGCAGGATTAGCCGACCTCTTGAGTCCTCCCGGCAGTAAGGTTTTAGGATGGCCTGCATCAGGCCTGCTCTGAGATGCAGGCTGGCTTGCTCAGGTTACCCCTGCAGTGGTAGGGGGCAGGCGAAGGAGCAGTGGCCATGCTGGGCCAGGGGTTAGAAGTCCAGGTCCCGACCCAGACCCTGACCCCCACTCCACACACACATCATCTGAGCCTCAGACAACAATACCTCTGCGGCCCTGGAACGCTGCTGGGCCAATATGACAGTGACCATTTATGCAGACTCGCCAAGGCACTATCTCAGTGACTCCTCCCGGAGAATCACCGGTCACCCCGCTTGCTGACAGACAGCTCCTGGGAAAATAATGAAGACGAGCTCTGCCATCCCATGGCTCCTCATAACCTGCAAAATGCTCTCACAGCCCTGATGCATCTGAGCTTCCTACAAGCCCAGCAGCTGCAGGCTCTACTATCTTGTTTGAGGATGAAGAGACCAAAGCAATTAGCGACGGAGCGACCTGCTCATGGTTCCTTGTCGTTTGGAAACAACCAAGCACTCCAGCTGTGGCCTTTCCACTCCCTGTTGCCTCCTTTACCTTCCTGTCAAAAACCAATGTTTGCAAACATCCAGCGCCATTCATCTTGCTGTCTTCTCCCTGAATCTGAGCAAAACCCTGATAATGATAACAATCATACAGCGGCTGCTTTTATTGAGTTCTATGTGCCAGGCACCTGCTTAACATTTTATAAACATCAACTTAGTCCTCATGACAATTCTGTGAAGTAGTTAATACGGTTATTCCCATTTTACAGATGAGAAGACAGAGGCTCGCTATGGCATGCACCTAGAAAGAGGCAGAGTCAGGCTTTGGGCCAACACCAGGGTCCTGGTCAGCAACCGAGAGACCACGCCTCTCGCCCTCTCAGCCTGCCTCTCTCCCGTCCCCCTCTCTGCCTGTGGGTATGTGGCCTCCCCTCCTCAACAGATTA
Source organism: Smutsia gigantea (assembly GCA_032199065.1). Classification (NCBI taxonomy): domain Eukaryota; kingdom Metazoa; phylum Chordata; class Mammalia; order Pholidota; family Manidae; genus Smutsia; species Smutsia gigantea. The sequence continues at coordinate 43,146 of JAVSCE010019237.1, read as the reverse complement.
TAAATTCTTCTGGAGGCAGAGCCTACATTTTATGCCTCTGCGCATCCCTTCAGAGCACTGAACGTTTTGCTTTGCACATCTTGAGGTCTCCACAAACGTGCTAAACGAATGAGATAGCTTCTCACTCTCCTGCAGTGTCTTGAGGAGGATTTCAAAGGATCATGATGAGGTGAGGTCAGACAGAGCGGGATTCAAATTTCAGCTCCACCACTTAATGTTGGGGCCGTCTTGACCTCAATCTCCTCATCTATAAAATGGGATCCGAGGGCTGTTGGGAAGATTTAAATGAGATGGGGCATGTTAAATCTCCCTCTTCCAGGATGTGACAGACAGAAAAATGACCCCCCAAAGATGTCCTAATCCCTGGAACCTGTGAATAGTTAGTTTACATGGCAAATGGGAATACATTTACTTATCAGTTGGCCTTCAGTAGGGATTACCTGGGGGGGCCCCATTAGTCACAAGGGCCCTTAAAGTGGGGAAGTGGAAGGTGGAAGGGAAGTCAGTCCTCTAAGTGACTATGGAAGAAAGGTCAGATAGAGGCCCTGCTGCAGGCTTTGAAGGTGGACGGGGAAGGGGCCGCAAGCCACTGAATGTGGGAGGCCTCTAGACGCTGGAACTGGGCAAAGAAATGGGTTTTCCCCAGAGCCTCCAGGAGGAACAGAGTCCTGCTGACACCTTGATTTTAGTGCAGTGAGACCAGTGCTGGACTTTGACCTCCAGAACTGTAAGATAACAAAGCGCATGGTTTTAAGCCAAGTTCATGGTCATTTGTTACAGCAGCAACAGATCAGCAAATGTGGGTTCCCTTTCCAATCTCTAGCTCCTTTACTCCCCCATCCACTCTGAAACACTACAGTAAGTGGCATTTTGACATGTACTTCATACGTGAAGAAATAGGCTAGGGGAAGATATGTGATATGTCCCAGGTCCTACATGCAGCAAGGTGGAAGTGGAATTGGAAGCCAGACCTCTGACTCTGACCCCTGGACACTTTCTAACATCCAGTGTATGTAAAATTATATGAAAAGCTGTGCAAATTTGAGGAGGTGGTTCTTATTCCCCCAGGCTGGTCCGGAAACCCCAGCCTCTGCAGAGACCTTGCTTTCCCCATAAGCTTCAATCCTCGCGCCTCCCCACCTTCCAGCTCCTTGCCCTTATGTGTCCTTGTGTCTTCCAGGAAGGGAACTGTGGCTTTTCACACTCTCCTCCCCCACCCCAGACCTGGTGCAGTGACAGCACCCAGCAGGTGCCCAGTGAACATGGGGTCTCCTCCCCTGCTCACCCAGCCACATCCCAGCCTCCTGCTCTCCACCCTCCTGCTAAAGGCTGTCCTCAGAGCCCCTCCACAGTGAGCTACCCTATCCTGAGCCACAGGGAGTCTGTGCAGGCTGCCCAAGTAGACTGGTAGGAGGCAGGCTACAAACCCCATGGCCAACTGACAGGGTCAGAGGGGGAACTGTACTTCCTGCTGGGCCCCTGGGGAGCCTTGTGTCTCAGAGAGGCCAGCTGGGTCTCTGTGCATGACCTGCAGTGGGGAGAGGACATGGGTGGGGGAGGAAGAGAGAGGACAAGGAGGGGAGAGAAAAAGTGGGGCAGGGAGAGGAGGAAAGACAGGGCCAAGGGGAAGGGAGGCAGAGGAGCTTGGGAGAGAGAGAAAGAGAAAGGGGCAGAGAGGAGGAACCAAAGACAGAAGGCAACAGAAGAACAGAGAGGATCAGATGCAAAGAGGAAGATGCAGGAAAAGGAGTCAGAGAAGCAGGGGAGGGAAAGCAAGTCAGACTGCAGAGAGAAAATGGTGAGAGCATTCGAGAAAAAGAGTGGCCTGGACAAAGGAAAGCACGGGCAGGGAGACACTGTGAGAGAAACAGAGAAAATCACCGAGCTTCTGGACCTTGTGGATTTTCTTTTGAGTTTTCTGTGTCTGTGTGAGGCCTGCAGGCCTGGGGTCAGCACCACAGCAAGCTGACCAATGAGCATTGCTGTCATGACCGCTGATGGCCTGTTGGTATCAGCCTGGCCACTAGAGCCTAGAGGAAGCTGGCTGGGCAGGGCGGGGGTGGGGAGTGAGGATGGGCAGCTGCTCCAAGCCTGGGGACAGGTCCCCCCGGGGCCTTGACTTGTGATGGACTCCTGGGAAAGCCCCTGCCCACCCTCCCTCAAGCACATCCAGAAATTCTCAAGGATCTCAATTCATGCCTCTCAGACCGGCACACTTCTCAAGGAGGTGTAGAAGACTTTAAACCAGCCACTCAGGTTAAAGAGTGGCCTTTGGCAGCAGGCCAACCTGAGTTCAAATCCAGACTCTACTATCTACTTGCTGGGTGACCTCAGGCAAATAACCTGCCCTCTCTGAGCTTGTACCTCCCAAATGTGACTGAGCTCCTGAAATAGCTTTTCTCATCCTGGCACTCACCTGGAAGGAGCTCTCAGGGGCCTGAAGCATCCTTCCACATGCCAAAAACAACTCCATAGTCAATAGTGAGTAATGTGGCTTTTTTTTGTTGTTTTTTATTAAGGTATCATTGATATACAATCTTTTTTTATTAAGGTATCATTGATATACAATCTTACGTAGGTTTCACATGGGCAACATTGTGGTTACAACATTCACCCACATTATCAAGTCACCCCTCACACCCCATTGCAGTAACTGTCCATCAGCATAGTAAGATGCTATGGAGTCACTACTAGGGGGGTGCTATACTGTCTTCCCCGTGACCCCCCCCTACATTATGTGTGCTAATCATAATGCCCCTCAATCCCCTTCTCCCTCCCTCCCCACTCACCCTCCCTAACCCCTCCTCTTTGGTTACTATTCCTTTCTTGGAGTCTGTGAGTCTGCTGCTGTTTTGTTCCTTCAGTTCTACTTTGTTTTATACTCCACAAATGAGTGAAATCATTTGGTACTTGTCTTCCTCCACCAGGCTTATTTCACTGAGCATAATACCCTCTAGCTCCAACCACATTGTTGCAAATGGTAGGATTTGTTTTCTTCTTATGGCTGTATAATATTCCATTGTGTATATGTACCACTTCTTCTTTATCCATTCATCTACTGATGGACACTTAACGTTGCTTCCATGTCTTGGCTGTTATAAATAGTGCTGCGCTAAACATAGGAGTGCATATTTCTTTTTGAATCAGGAATTTTGCTTTCTTTGAGTAAATTCCTAGGAAGGGAATGACTGGGTCAAATGCTATTTCTATTTTTAGTTTTTTGAGGGACCTCCATGCTTTCCACAATGGTTAAACTAGCTTACATTCCCACCAACAGTGTAGGAGGGCTCCCCTTTTTCTGCATCCTCCCCAGCATTTGTTGTTTCTTGTCTTTTGGATGTTGGCCATCCTCACTGGTTTGAGGTGTTATCCCACTGCAGTTTTAATTTGCATTTCGCTCATGATTAACGATGTGGAGCATCTTTTCATGTGCCTGTTGACCATCTGAGTTTCTTCTTTGGAGAAGCGTCTGTTCAGATCCTCGGCCCATTTTTTAATTGGGTTATTTGCTTTTTGGGTGTTGACATATGTGAGCTCTTTATATATTTTGGATGTCTCCTTAATGAGTGATGCGATTTCATTGAAGGTCCGATGTTGTCATGAGGGAGAGTCACTCTGCACAGGATGCAGGCCGATCGCACCGAAGTCCTTGATGGTCCCCTCTGTACCCCCGCAGCAGCCTCAATTCTCTCTCACCGTTTTATCACTGGGCAGCCATTCCAGCCTCCCTGGCTCGGACATCACGGTCTTCTCATTGCTTCTCTTTCTCTTAGGTAGACTATTTTAAGCCTCTCATCCCAAGGAGTTGAACCTCGTGGCTAAGAACAAAGTCTCCAGACCTAGAAGAGCTATTAACTTCCTATTAGTTATGTGGTCAAGGGTAACTGCCACATGCCTTGAGTTCTTCATCTGTAAAATGGGTTGATAATAACTCACAGCCTACTTGAAAGTTCCCCACACCATAGGTGCTCAGTGCAGGGTGGTGAACTTCCTTCGTTTTAGCTGCCTCTTTACAACATTGCATTCTGATCCAAATGGTATTGTTTGCTTTGGTTTGGTTCAGTTTTGGTTCATATTAGGTGGTTGGCACAAGAGAAAGATTTTGAAAAATTCTTCAAATATTTTTGGAGTGTCCCAACTTAAACTCAAGATGCCTACTGGAAAGAGCTGTTGTGAGGATTAAATGAGATAATATGTGTAAAACATTTAACAACAGGACCTGGCACAGAATAAATGCCAAATAAATGTTAACGATTATTATTATCACTTTCTAGGACTATAAGGCTCCTCCTTAAGATCTCCTTTCTTTAGAAGAGAGGGGGCCGTAAATAAAATTTCCCCCATCACAAACAGTTTTGATTTAGAACATACTAAATCAGCGTTTATTATGCTCCAAGGCCACCTGACCATTTTTGAAACCCCTTCCTATGTTTGGGAAAATGTCCACCTTACGATTCTCACCTCCTCCTTCTTCTTGCCTCTTTTGCAGCTGGGAAGAAGGCATGCAACCCAACCTCTGCCAGCATCCAGGAGATTTGCGTTGCAGACGCAGGGCTGTGGTGGAGGCCTCGGCCTTCCAAGGGCCACAGTGGTGGAGCGATGGCGCCCAGTGCCCGGAGACAGCAGTGGCAGCTACAAGGTGGGTCCTCGTCCCTGAAGCTGTCGCTTAATGTGCTTTGGGGTTGCTTCTTGCTGTGTAGCCTCCAGGCCTGCCTCTCAATTTCCCTTACTGGTACTGTAATCTTCCTAATGCCATTTGGTCCGCTGGTTCTAGGTATGGTTCCAGGACCTGCAGTAAGAAACTTGTTAGCAATACTGGGAACTTAGTAGAAATATAAATCCTTGGGCCCACCTCAGACTCCCTGAATCAGAAATTGTGGGGACGGGGCCCAGCAATGTGTGTTTAATGAGACCCCACCCCCCACCCCCCACCCCCCACCCAGGGGATTCTGATGTTCCTTCAGATTGGAAAACCACTGTCTCAGTAAATATTTTTTCTAGTTTCAAGACAGATGGATTTTACTGTTTGCTCACTCTTGGTCCCCTAACGAACTGCTACCTCTAAAGCTCTGGGGAATTACTAGGACAGCCTACTTGAAAGTTCCCCACACCATAGGTGCTCAGTGCAGGGTGGTGAACTTCCTTCGTTTTAGCTGCCTCTTTACAACATTGCATTTTGATCCAAATGGTATTGTTTGGTTTGGTTTGGTTCAGTTTTGGTTCATATTAGGTGGTTGGCACAAGAGAAAGATTTTGAAAAATTCTTCAAATCTTTTTGGAGTGTCCCAACTTACACTCAAGATGCTAAAGAACAAGAGAGGATAAAACAAAAGGTTAGGTGGAGAGCGTGCTGTAGCTGTGAAAAGCCACTGCATATGGTCAGGGAAGGCTTCCTGCAAGAGAAAGGTTAATGAATTGTATCTGCAGGAATGAGTGTTATTAATCAGGACTTCCTCTTTTGCAAGTGACAGGAGCCTGATTCAATTGGCTTAAAGAAACAATGTAGTTTATTGATGTATCAGTGGAATGTCCAGGGGTAGATACATAGTTTCAGGCATGGCTGGATTCAGATGCTCAAATGAGGGATATCATGAAGGCTTTGTCTGCATCAATGTCTAACTCTGTTTTCTTCCGACTGGCCCCACTCTGAAGTGGGTTTTTTCTGCACAGTGGTACATATGGACCTCAATGCCATAGAATTATATTCCATCCATTTAACAAACTCAGAAAATGTCCACAGTTAACTCTGAATGCCCCAGCTCAGACCACACGCTCATCCTTGAATCTTTTGCCAATGGCCAAATGGAGAATTTTGGTTGGCTGGATCCAGGGTCTTATGTCAGTCCCAGGAGCCACAGGGTAGTCAACCCATGTGAATGAAATGGTGGGAGAGAGGTGGTTCCTCACATGGAAACTAGGCTGTACTATCAAAGGAAGAAAAATGGGATGCTGGGAAGGTAAAAAGCAACATGTGCCTACTCCATCAAAGAAGACTGACTAGGTGGTAAGTAGAGAAGAGGACATTTCAGGAGGAAGGAAGGATCTATTAGTGCTGTATAACAAATTCCCACAAATTGGAGTCTTAAAGCAGCATGTATTTATGATCTTATAGTTGCTGTGGAACAGGGATATGGGCAGGAATAGAGGCTTAGGTCCTCTGCTCCGGGTCTCACAAAGTGGCCTAATGTCGGCTGGGGCTGCAGTGTAATTTGAAGCTCAGCTGGGAAGGGATCCATCCCCAAGCTCACACAGTCGTTGGCAGAATTCAGTTCCTTGCTGTTGTGGGGCTGAAGGCCTTGGTTTCCTGCTGGGTGCCCACGGAAGGCCTCCCTCAGCTCCTCGCCACTTGGGCACCTCCCCGTCCATGGCTGCTCACTTCATCCAAGCCAGCAAAGGAGACAGAGCCTCCTCACAAAAGTGTTACAATTTCTGTGGATTTACGGGCATGTGACCATGTACATCCCCATCCCGTTTGCCACATTTGGTGGGTTGGAAGCAAATCATGGCCTAATCACACTCAAGGGGAGGGAATTACACGAAGGCGCCAACACCAGGAGGTGGGATGCTGGGGCCATCCTAGAATCTGGCCACCACAGACAGGCTGAGCAGTGACCAGAGTTGAGATTCAACTTAGATGGGCAGAGGATCCCTAGGAGTCCATACATGGGCCTTGAGTAGAGGTCATTCTGCTCTTATGCCAGAAGCTCTTGAAGGTAAGAAATCTTGTCTACTTCCTTGTGATTTTTCTCAGTGCCCAGCCCAGCTCCTGGCACATGGAAGGCTCTAGCAATACTTTGCTGGCTTGAATTGTTGAGCTAGATGGCATATCCAAGCTCTCATTAATTTATTCACTCATTCACTCATAATTCAGCAAGCATTTACTGAGCCCCTCCCATGCAGCAGGCTCTGCGCCAGGTCCCGGGACACAGTGTGGAGTAAGGACAGGGCTTTGCCCTCACTGGAATAACTTGTAGTTCAACAGTACAATACAACTGTTTATGGTTTGTGGTCTGTGAAGCCCTTTCATGTTTCCTGTCCCATGACCCTGGTGGGGGTGCTGTGTAAGAGATCCAAGTTCAGGAGGGTCTTGTGCGAGGTCACCCTGTAAGTCAGCAGCTGGATCGCCTCTGCCCCGCATGCATTGGGCCCTACCCTCAGGATGCCACTTGGGGCTTAGAGTTTGGGAGGTGCCCCCGGTGGGACTTGGATGTCTTCCTTGGAGAAAATGCTTAGGACCTTAGGAGCTGGGGAAGGGCCTGATGTTTGTCCTCTGCTCCACCACGGGCCTGATAAGAAAGTGACTACAGTCCCTTTTGGGTCCCTTTCTTGGTCAGAAGAGGAATATAGTCTTGAGTGAACAGGGATGATATGGAGAGAGCTGCCCCCGAGTGGCCTGGTCAGCATGGAGGACGGGGACAGCAAATCATCGTCGGCATCCCACCTCCTGGTATCTTGGTTCAGGAGGCTCCTCCCAGTTGCACTTTCCTATTCAAAGTATGTTTATCACTCAAGGTCCATGTGCCAGCCCCTGCTCCAGGAAGGCCCCTATGTGACAGAGCTCTCCCGGGCCCTGTTGCCTCCCAGGGCCACGCCTCTTGTTTGTTTTGCATTTCAGGATTCTGGCTTGGTTGGATGCAGGAGCAGGTCCTGAGGCAGGATTCGAAAGCACATCTTTGATTTGGATTATGTTCCCAGGCAACTTAGATGAGGGAGAGAGACGGTGAGACAGGGAAGCATGGCAGCCAATAAAGCATGTGTTGGCAAAGCCCATTTCCACGGCAGGTAACGGGGACCTCTGGGAGCCAGTGCAGAGCACACCCTCCAGTAGTCCTTCCCAAGGAAGTCACAGTCCATCTTTTCAAAATATCCTATTGGTGACACAGGTCGTCCCTATTCACTGTGGGAGGGGACCGCACAAGGGCATGGATACCAGAAGGAAGGGGTCAGTGTGGATGGTCTTGGAAGCTGGCTACCCCATGCCCTTAGTATGAAAGGAATGTGTTCGCCCCTTCTCTTTCTCTCTTCCCTCTGTCTGGAAGGACATACATATTGTAATTTTGTGGCTGAGGGCATGAGAAAAAGGGCAACCTCCTAGGAATGGCTGAGTAACAAAATAGGAGTCTGGGTGCCCAACCCTGGTGAGCCACCATGCCAGCTCTGGACCACCTCCCTGGAGTGTTCCAGGAGAAATAAATACATCTCTGTCTTGTTAAAGCAATTAAATTAAAGCAATTAAAGCTTTCCAAACTGCTCCAGCAGCCTAGTCTGTCCTCGAACTAATACTGTCCCTTTGCTGATGCAGTGAGCTGTGTGGGCCCCCATCGCCTCAGCCCCTTGACCTCTGGGAGGTTAGGCAAGGGCAAGGTACCCACTTCTGCTCCTGAGCCTCCCATCACTCCAGTCCTGGCAGCCTAGAAAACAGGATTAGCAATCAAACTACAGCCCCCATCACGTCCCTCCCAACATCCCCATCCCCTTCCTGCTCAAAGGATGGGCTAAGAGCATCATTCCTTTCTTTGAAAGCTTCTTAAAACCACAGGACTTTAAGCTGCCTGGAGAAAGTGCCCCCTAACCATTAGCTGTTACTCTGTAAGTAGGTCTCTGCTTTCCTCGTATAGCCCTGATCATTTGTTTAGATGCACTCGTCAGTCTAGAAAGTTCTTTCCCACCAGTCCATTTTCTCACTCGAACCTGAACACAACCCTGTGAGTCCCATTTTGTAGGTAAGAAAGATAAGGCTCAGACAGGGCTGGAAAGTAAGAGCAGGGAGGAAGCATGGGCTGGGAGGCCTCCTCTGCCCCCTTGGGGGGTGTTTTCCCTCCTCCCCGCCGCGTCTCTCTGCCCAGGGTCTGCAGGCCCTGCGGTGTCCTCAGTGCTCCTCAGGCGTGTGCTGACCGAGGGAATGAGGGTATGTGCATGCTGAAGTCACAAGGGGGCCCTACAGGAGCCAGAAAAGAAGGCCAGGCTGCCTGCCCCTTACCATGTAGCTGGGCCTTATGAGTGACAAGCCTGCAAGAAAGTCTTTCAAAGCCATCATTTGCCAAGTGCCTACTGCATGCTGAGCAATGAGGTAGGCACTGTTATTGTCCCCACTTTACAGACGAGGAAACTGAGGCTTCTATCAGAAAAGCATCTCTCAGACCCTTTATAGTCAGTGGTCCCGTGCAAGCCCCACTGAGAAACTTTTTAAAAAATTTTTGTTAAGGTATCACCGAATACATTCTTATGAAGGTTTCACATGAAAAACATTATGGTTAAGTCCCCCCATACCCCACTGAAGTCACTGTCCATCAGCGTAGTAAGATGCCAGAGTCACTACTTGTCTTCTCTGTGCTACGCTGTCTTCCCTATGACCCCCCACCACACCATGTGTACCAATCATAATATCCCTTAATCCACTTCTCCCTCCCTCCCCACTCACCCTCCCCCATCTCGCCCCTTTGGTAACCACTAGTCACTTCCTGGAGTCTGTGAGTCTGCTGCTGTTTTGTTCCTTCAGTTTTGCTTCGTTGTTATACTCCACAAATGAGGGAAATCATTTGATACTTGTCTTTCACCGCCTGGCTTATTTCACTGAGCATAATACCCTCTAGCTCCATCCATGTTGTTGCAAATGGTAGGATTTGTTTTCTTCTTATGGCTGAATAATATTCCATTGTGTATATGTACCACATCTTCTTTATCCATTCATCTACTGATGGACACTTAGGTTGCTTCCATATCTTGGCTATTATAAATAGTGCTGTGATAAACATATGGGTGCATATGTCCTTTCTGTTGTTGTTGGTATCATTAATATACAATCACATGAGCAACATTGTGGTTACTAGATTCCCCCCATTATCAAGTCCCCACCACATACCCCATGCAGTCACTGTCCATCAGTGTAGTAAGATGCTATAGAGTCACTACTTGTCTTCTCCGTGCTATACTGTCTTCTCTGTGCTATACTGTCTTCTCTGTGCCCTACCTACGTTATGTGTGCTAACTGTAATGCCCCTTACTCCCCTTCTCCCTCCCTTCCCACCCACCCTCCCCAGTCCCTTTCCCTTTGGCAACTGTTAGTCCATTCTTGGGTTCTGTAAGTCTGCTGCTGTTTTGTTCCTTCAGTTTTTCCTTTGTTCTTATGCTCCACAGATGAGTGAAATCATTTGATACTTGTCTTTCACCGCCTGGCTTATTTCACTGAGCATAATACCCTCTAGCTCCATCCATGTTGTTGCAAATGTAAGGATTTGTTTTCTTCATATGGCTGAATAATATTCCATTGTGTATATGTACCACCTCTTCTTTATCCATTCATCTACTGATGGACACTTAGGTTGCTTCCATTTCTTGGCTATTGTAAATAGTGTTGCACTAAGCATAGGGGTCCATGTGTCTTTTTCAAACTGGGCTGCTGCATTCTTAGGGTAAATTCCTAAGAGTGGAATTCCTGGGTCAAATGGTATTTCTATTTTTAGTTTTTTAAGGAACTTCCAGATTGCTTTCCACAGTGGTTGAACTAATTTACATTCCCACCAGCAAAGTAGCAGGGTTCCCCTTTCTCGCATCCTCACCAGCATTTGTTGTTCCTTCCCACTGGGAAACTTTTGATCAGAATAGTTCAAAGGTATGTGGCTTCCTTTTTATCCCCAAATTTAAAATAATAATACTAAAAGCACATGAGCAAGGTCTGTCTGGTCCAGCCATCCAGCAGCTTCTATTATGTTCCCTTTTGCTATTCAAGTCTATCTGTGGGGATTCTGTTGGGTGCTTCCTGCCAGTCTTCCGTGAGCTTAGCAGAGCCCATGTTTTCTAGATGAACACAGACACCAGTCTCTGTGATCCACTGGCTTTTCTTTGGCTCTGGGGTAACATCCACTCCTTTACATTCCCTCCAGCTGTGTCTGGGAGTCCCTAGGGAATTTCCTCTTGGCCAGTGGCTTTCTGAGAATTCAGAGGAACAGTTCTTCCTGTTTTGTTCATTCATGACCTTGTCTCCCCTCCCCAGGCAGGAGTCAAGTTTGAGCTCAAGAGGGCTGCTTGTAGGAGTAATGTGTTCATCCGTTCAAAGGTATAAATTGAAGCACCTAGTATGTGGCAGGTACTGAGCAGAATGTTAAGGACAGAGATGTACCTTCTGTAGGGTCTTCCATCTTCACAGACTTGCAGTCCAACAGGGAAGAAAGATGTTAACAATGGTTAAAACAATGAGCTAGCACTTTACACGCATCGCAAATTAGAAAGGACAATATTCTCAAGTGTTGGTGACACTGTGGAGAGATGGGAGGCCTCAAGCCCTGCTGTAGACATGGGGATTGGCACAGCCATGCCGGAAAGCAGCCAGGCAGTATTAAGCAAAATTAAATCTGAGCACACCCTGTAACCCAGAAATCTCACTCCAGGATAATCATCCCAGGGAAACTCTCCTGAAAATCCCAGAGAACTTGGGCAGGGATGTTCATTGCAGTGTTGCTAGTGGCAAAATGTAGCAGATCCATCTAGGGATGTTGGAGCAGCAGCAAGAAACAATCAAGATGTATATACAGCAATGTGGATAGATACCAGGTCAGGTGATCAATGGAGTTTCACTCAGGTCTATCTCACACTTGGACAAATGGGTCCCCAGAATCCATCCTGTGTTTATTTCCCTAGCACTAGAATGCATAATTGTAATAGACATACTCAACAACAGGCAGAATCCCCATAGGCAGACCCCGTTATTATCCTCATATTACAGAGAGAGATAACTGAAGCGTAGGAAATTAAGTAATTTATTAGGGTCACACAGATGGCAGGTTGGCTCCAAATCCCTGTCCTTAACCATTACCCTGTACTACCCTAAGTGCTTGCGGCTTAGTAGAGGAGAGAAGCAAGTCCACAAAGAATTGAATTACTTCATCAAGTGCACGAGAGAAATGAACACAGGGCTTGTGGGAGTCTGGGCGGTGGGGTGGGGCCAGCAGAGGTGGTGTCTAAACGCAGTTTTAAAGGATGAGCTGGAGTTTGTGACAGTAGGGTGGGTGGAAGGCAAAGACGCTCCGGGTGCGTGGAGGGTGGGTGGAGAAGCCCTAAGAGGAGGGGGCAGAGGCAGGGACAGTGAGCCGGCAGCGGCATGGAGCAGTTGTGTGTGGCTTGGGCCATGTGAGGTGGGGGGTCAAAGATCATGGTCTCCTGGACAGGAAGGTGCCAGGACGCTCTAGAGGGCTGCTGGGTGGAGTCCCGGTCCTGCCTCCTGGGGCCCCGCCCAGCCTGCCGGGGCCAAGCCTTTTTTTCTTACGAGTGTAGTTTGTGACATTCCAGAGCATACCCACCATGTGGTTTCTGTACACAAGTCCTTGCGGTTAGTGTTTAGCAATGCACTTTCATCTCAGAATAAACACTTTTCTGGGGTTTTTTTTTTTTTTTTTTGCTTCCTCTTTATGTATCGCCCTGGGCATCTCCTTGACCGCCATCTGAGGCTCTTCCGCATACCTCGGAGGGGTGGCCTTTCCTTAAGGACGCTCATCCTGGTCACATGGGCTGAAGCAGCAGTCCTTGAAGATGACATCTTTTCTGGTCCCACACAAACCAGCTACAGGCTGGGAAGTGAGGGAGCACACTGTCCCTGCCCCTGGCCACGGTCTTACCGAAGGAGGGGGATGGATGTGTGAAGGATGTTTACCTTGGGTCAGACCCTCGCACTTCTTTCTCTTAACCCTCACTTCCACCTGTGAGATAGGCAGTAGTTTACCCACTTTGTGGATGGCACAGAGAGGTAAATGAACTGGCTCAAAGTCACACAGCTGCATTTGGGTTGAAGCCTCCTGCTGGCTGGCCATGACACTCACCTTTTCTACCAGCCCACTCTGTGGCTGGAAGCATGGACAATCCAGTGTCTTTACGTTGGTGGAACTTAGGGAGAGACTGAGAACCCAGAGAAGAATCATATTTTCCTTCTGTCAGCTAGTCTTGGTCCAAAGTGACCAGTAAGAAAATAATAATAGCTAAGTTTATTGGATACTTTGATCCAGGCACTGTTCTGAGCACTTTATTGGTATGAAGTCATTTAAACCTCAGCACAATCCTGTTGAACTGGGTGCTATTATTATCCTCATTTTATAAGTGAGGAAACTGAGGCACAGAGAAGAAAAGCAACCTGCCCAAGGTCACACAGCTCGTGAGTGGCAGAGCTGGGATTTGAAAGGAAGCTGTCATTAAAAAAAAAAAGGAAGGAAAAAAAGACCACTCTTGTTAAAACGAAAAGTAAAATACACCTAACATAAAATTTGCCATTTTAACCATCTTTAAGTGTACAGTTCTACGGCATTTAGTACGAGATTGTTGTGCAGATATCACCCCCATCCATTTCCAGAATTTTTTTCCCATTTGCAAAACAAACTCTGTACCCATTGAAAAATAACTCCCCGTTTGTCTTTCTCCCCAGCTGCCAGCACACAGCAGTTTACTTCCTGTCCCTGTGAACTTGACCACTCTGGGTACCTCACGCGGTGGGACCATATAGCATCTGTTCCTTTGTGACTGGCTTACTTCCCTAAGTAGGATGTCTCAGAAGTCCTTTCCTCTTTCAGGCTGAATGATGTTCCACTGTGAATGTACTTCATCTTTTTCATCCATTCGTCTGTGGATGGACACTGGGTTGCTTCTACCTTTTGGTCTTGTGAATGCCACTATAAACACTGGCTTATTAAAACAAAAAACCAAAACACTGGTGTACAAACATCTCTTTGAGACCCTGCTTTCAATTCTTTTGGGTGTATACAAATACGGAGACCCCTCTTAATCCCATACTTCCTGCCTCTTGGCAGAAACCCCACAGAGATTTGCTGGCTGTTCTGGGACCTCCCTGCAGTGACTCGGGTTGGGGGCTCTTTCGGGGAAGGCTGTGTGATCAGAGAAGGCACTCTGGTTCATCCTGTACCACCACACCCAGAGATGGGTTTCTAGTCAGCCACCCTGATCAAGGCAGTGACGAGCTAGGGCTCCTGTCTGCCTTGAGGTGGTGTAAGGAGAAGCGTGGGTGACCATCCAGCCACAAAAGAGCTCAAGGCACAATTTGGCCTCAAGGCGGCCTGGCCTGGTGGCCTTGTGAAATTCTCAAGCCCCCATGCCTATTTGTTCAACGGTATGATGGGGTTGTCATCACCATCATACCCACCCAGTGTCTTGTATGGGACAAAGAGCAAACATGGAATAGACATGTGTCATCTGGCCAGTGGTGCTACTGGATCCCAGGGCTCTGTCCCTGGCCATTTGCTGTTGCAAGGGCAGAACTCAGCCTCGGGAGAGGGAATTTACTGGCTCACACGGGAAAGAGTTGAGGCAGAGCTGGACGCAGGTGTTGGGTGAGGCTCCCAGGACCCACTCTGTCCCTTAGCTCTGCTTTCCTCTGTTCATGGCTTATTTTCAGGCAGGCTCTCCCTACATGACAGCAGACAGCCACCAGCTGCCCCAGGCTCACTAAATGCCACAGAACTGTACACTTAAAGATGGTTAAAATGGTGAACTTTGTTATGTGTATTTTACCACAGTTAGCAACCTCAGTGGAGAGAGAGGTTCTTTCTCTAAAGAGAACCAGCAAACATGGCTCCACCCCTCAGACTTGATCTCAAGACCATCTTGGAACATATCCTGCGATTCTGATTGGTTAGGTCTGAGTCACATGCTCACTCCAGACTTGGGAAGTGGGTCAACCCACTTGAAACATGGGGACTGAGAATGGGAGGCTGGTGGCTCCCCCAAAAGAACTGAGGTGCTGTTACCAGGCGCCAGGGCAGGCAGAGACAACAGGTGACACCCACAAGTGGTGAGAGCCCTGGCCAGGAAACCTGCATTCTGGTGTAAGTTCTATCCTTCACTCCCTATGTGGCCTTAAGAAAGTCACTGTCTCTTTCTGAGCCTTACTTTCCTCATCTGTAAATAAGGTTTGACTTTATCAGTGAATTACAAATCTGGCTGCTGCTAGAAGTGCCTGGTGAGCTTTTAAAGCTGTAGATTCCCTGTCCTTATCCTAGACTGTTCTGATTCCACAGGTTGGACCCAGTACTATGCATTTTTGACAACATCTCCAGGATTCTGATATGTTTTTACTTTTAGAATTCACTGGATAAGATGACTCCAAGATCCCTCCTAATCTACTGTCCTCTGATTCTAGAGTCAATTAATGTGGGCTGGAAGCTGAGCAGGAAGCTTGTGGCAGACACAGCAATGCTCACGAAGTACTCCATCCATTGCCCACCCCCCCCAGCACCCTTTCACTTGGGTGGGGTCCCTGGCTAGTTCTAGCCCATGATATGTGTATAAAGTGACATGTGTCACTTTCAGGATAAGACAATTAAAAGCCCATGCCCCAAATGTCAGTCTGTCCTTTGCCTGCCTTGATGGGTGACTTGTGGAACAGAACCTGAATGGCAGGGTCACTGTCACACATAGCAAATATGTGACTGTGTACACAGGAGAGAAAATGGCCTTGGGGCCTTGCTGTTCTGCCTTCTGCCTTCCTCGAGCTGAATGGCAGCCTCCAATGTAGAGTAGTGGTGGACAGTTCGGATCTCTCCCCAACTCCCTCCACCACCCAGGCAGAAAGAACGGGAAGGCTGTCCAAGGCCAGAGGCATCCTAGGACAGTTGGAAAAGTCTGGGTGAGGAGGACCGGCTGGCCAGCCCAGGGCTACTGGATACCCATTTAAGGCATTAGGGTCGGGGGACAGCTACTGCTCCCTCATGAGGTATGAACCTTCTCTGGGATGGAGGGCAAGCCCAGTGGGGAGAAGTGACTCACCCAGAGTTCTGCATGCCTCTGATGCTGAGGGAATCCATCCTGAGGGCTTCCAGGTCGAGGTCACTTCCTTCCAAAGAACATGATTTCAGAAGTGGCTTTGAGAATGTTTACACCGGTGGTCAGTCACTCCTTTCAGAGGTGACCCTTTGTTGCGGTTTGGACATTTTCCCCATTCATCTTAGAAAAGAATCATGACGCTGCCTTTTCACTGGTAAATTCTGACAGTTGTGGACCAGGTTATGCTTCGTGTGTGGGCTTCTTTTTGCCCCCAGACAGGCCTCTATCCACGAGATTAAAAATAAGTGTAAAGTTTTCATGTATTATGTTTTGATTTTTATTATTATATTTAAATAATTGTTATATTTCTACTTTGAATTCATCTTAAAAATAATACATTTACTTAAATTAAGTCCAAAGATACAGGAGGATGTACAGTGAGAAGTCAGTCTTATTCTCACCCCTGTCTCCCAGTCCTCACTTCCAGAAACAGAATCCTGGGAAATTTAAAGAAAAACTTGCTGGCAATAATAGGTACTGTTTATTAAAATTTGTTGTATGGATGTATAGTAGGCACTTTCTATACACCATATATACTGATGTCCACAGTGGCCCTTGCATGTCGGTATATTACAGGCCAGGAGACCAACCCTTCCACAGGTGAAATAACTTGTCCAAGGTCACACAGAGAATAAAAGGTAGAGCCAGGGCCAACATCATGTTTTTTCCAGTGTGTTAGCTGCCTAGAAATATCCCTAATTAACATTGGTGTAATGTTTTTCTATTTATAAACAGTGTCACAAGACATTTAAGGCTCATGACAATCCGGTAAGGTAGTCAGGGAAGACATTGTTGTATCCAGAGACAGATGATGAAACTGAGGTTCCAGGAGGTCCCATGGTTCTAGTCACCACCTGTGGCTTGGCCCTGTGCCATGTGCCTTATAAACATTAACTCGTTTAATATTAACAACAGCCCATAGAGTGTTTTATTTTGGAGTGGAAGAAAGTGAGAGTCCGGGAGGTAAAGTGACTTGCCTAAGGTCACCCTAAGCAACTGGGAAAATCAGGATTCAAACCTTGGTCTGTCTAACCTCAACAGAGATAATCCTCTTAATTACCAAGGCTATGGCTTGCAGAGATGGAAATCCCTTGCGTTTTCCATTTGACAAGCCTGTCACCCTCACATCGAAGCTAGGAGAGTAGTGTTATTACTCCCATTTCCCAGCTGAGGAAAGGTGGTGTAGGTTGCCCAAAGTCACACGAGTGGTCGAGGCAGGATTTGAGCCGGTGTGTTTCCCTGCCTCATACCCAGGAGCCAGACCATGGACCTGCTCTTTCTGATGAAGCCACGTCCTGTTTTCGCGTCAGCTGGGCCACGACTGCAGGTAGTGATTTCACCAAAAGGCTATGTTGGCCCCTGGCAGGAATGACGTGGAGAGGGTCAACCCGGAGGTCAGGCGAAATGGTCCCCAGCATCCTTCAAACCTCAGCTTCTGTGATTCAGTGCGGTCGGTCTCACGGCAGAATTCCACTTATGACCCCGTCCTCATCTTTGCAGCTCCCGCAGTTCCCAAGTTCTTTCTGCCCATGGCAGAAATGTTAGCCACTTCTCCAAGCTCAGCCAGAAGGGAACCTGGCCGACCTGTAACACCTTGGCTACCATTGGTTGCCGTAGGGGGCGGGGAATTATACTCTATTTGCATAACGTGCTCGATTGGCTCATGGTACAGAAGTGGGAGGGCTCAACCAAATCTACCTGTCTGCGGGAGTAGCACGCAGAACTTTTGCGCTCAGAGTGTGCAAAGGCCACCTGGCCGCGGGGACTGAGACCTGGCCGCCTGCCCGTGCGTTGGATGCAGGAACCGCCTACCCCCAGCTCACACCCGCTCCGCAAGTGCAGCTGCGCTGTAAACGTGAATCTGCTGGAGCAAGACGCAAAACAGAGTAACACTGGTTACTTCTGCAGGAGGGCAGATTTCCTGGGTGATGGGGGGGCGGGGCTGAGGCCGGGAGGGCAGGAGTGGAAGGCAGATTTTCCTTGTAAACTTGTGTGCCAAAATTCCGAAACTTGGGAGCCTATTAAAACATAAATTTTAAGATATATGTAAAAATAAAAAAACTAAATTTAAGATTAAAAATTATATATGTGTGTGTATATATACATATATTTAAAAATTATGTTTTAATAGGCTCCCACGTTGTGTGTGTGTATGTGTGAGAGTTCTACCTAAGTGTGTGTAGGTATAGATGATATAGATACATATACAGATAGATGGATAGATATTCTTAGGACACTACTGCAGACTTATGAGCTCCAAACGTCTTAGCCTGGCATTCAAAATCGTCTGCAACCTACCTTACCTTTCTTAGGATTGGTCTCTGTGCCCAACCCACTTCACCCCTGCACCTTTGCCCCTGACGTTGTCCTCGCCTTTCCTTCCGCAGAGGCGCACACTTGCTTCTTGCAGCTCCGTCTTTGAAGTTCCTCCCAGGCCTGTCCCTGACTCACAGAACTGATCTCTGCCTCCTCTGTGCTTCCAGGGCACTTGGTTTGTGCTTGTCTGGTGCATGTGTCCACCTGCCCCCAACACAAACACAGAGTTCCCCTGGCTCATCAGCTCCGCTCCACAGCCTTGGGCCAGTGTCGTTTACTGGTTTAACAAACATTTATTGACCACCTACTTTGTGCCAGCCGCTGTTCTAGGCACTGGGGCTAGAGCAGGGAACTACCCCTCTAAGTTCCTTCTCCTGGAGTTTATGCTTTAGGGAAGATGAAGAGTAAATCGATAAACCAACACAGTGTATAATTTTTCACGTGATGACAAATGCATGAAGAAAACTAAAGCAGGGGAAAAGGGCTTCCCTAGAGAGGGTTGCTGGTTCTCATGTGGATTAGGGGTTTTGGAATGGAGGAGGTGACATTTCAGGAGCAATCTGAATGAAGTGCGGAGAACACCGGGCAATATCTGGAGTGTTCCAGACTGACAAAGAGGGAGGAAATAGCCATGTGTTCAGTCAGGGCCCAGCAAATGGGTTTTGCATTAAACTGGGCAATGGGTGGGGGAGAGAAGATGGTCAGTGGTCCAGGAAGAGAGTGAGGGCAGCTTCTTATATCCTCCAGTAGTGGCAAACCTGCCCCAGCCCAGGTGACTGGGCTGTAACCAGCAGCACAGTCTGTGGAAGCCACACCCTAGTTAGGTGTGTGTACAAGGTACGTACCAGTCAGACTCCTGTAGGGAGGCAGCATGGAATATTTGCAGGAAAGAGAACCTGACTTTGCATTCAATCCTGGTTTTGGCTCATATCTGTGTGACCTTAGGAACCACTTCATCTCCTTGAGCCTGTTTCCACCCAATGACTAGGGTAATAATGCCAACCTGGCTGGCATATTGTCGAGACATAATATTAAAAGCTTTATCTTTAACCATGAACTAGATCCTGTGCTAAACTTTTCACATACCTTATCTCCCTTACTACTCAAAACAACACTTTGAGGTATGCCTGGTGGCGTCAGAGGTTCAGTTACTTGCCAAAAGTCACATCTTCAGTGGAATTCCATAAATGTGTCATGAAGTCAATGTCATGACCAGCATTTTTTAAAAAATGAAAAAGAAGATATCAGAGCATTTGAGGGAAACCTGTTTCATTTATGTGAGTGTACATGTATTATAAAATGTATTTCTTACAAGTGGGTTGGGAGTAAAAAACAATAACTCTAAAAATGCTATTTTGGACAGGTCCGTGGGTAAAGTCCCCACTGCTGTATCTGGTAGGTAGTGGTTTGCCCTGAGGGTCCCTATCAGAAGGTAATTAATCAGGCAGCACACCTGGTGTGTGCCGTGGGCCCCCCCCCCCAGAACTTAGTCGTAGTTATTAGTAGTTCTTATGATGATGACAGCAACTAAGGTCTTATTAAGACCACATCGAGCCCTGGTCTCTCTGCTATGTGGCTTTCAGGCTAATGAGCAGTATTATTTTTAAAGGAACCTTTTTTTTTTCCTGAGCAGTAAGTCTCAATGATGGGCTTAAGATATTCAGTTTCAGGATCAGAACTCATTTTGCCTTTCAAGTCTCATTATGGAAGAAATATATTTTGTGATTATATGTTATTGAAGGGACCCCTGGTCCATGGACTGCAGAATGGATGTTGTGGTAGCAGGCATGAAAACATCTCATTGTGCATCTCCATCAGAACTCTTGGGTGATCAAGTAAACTGTCACAGAGCAGTAATATTTTAAAAGGAATATTTTTTCCTGAATAGTAAGTCTCAACAGTGGGCTTAGAATATTCAGTAACCCATGTTGTAAACAGGTGTGCTGTTTTCCAGGCACTGTTGTTCCGTTTACAGTAGAGAGCACAGGTGGAGTAGAGTTAGCATAACTCTGAAGGGCCCTAGGATTTTTGGAATGGTAAATGGCTTCAGTTTAAAGTCACCGGCTGCATTAGCCCCTAACAGGAGGGTCAGCCTGTTCTTTGACGCTTTGAAGCAGGCCTTGACCTCTCCTCCTTAGCTATGAGTCTAGAGGGCATCTTCTTCCAGCAGAAGGCTGTTTCTTCTGCATCAGAGATCTGTTGTTCATTCACGATCTTAGCTAGACCTTCTGGATGACTTGCAGCTTCTCCATCAGCACTTGCTGCTTTATCCTGCATTTTTCTGTGATGGAGGCACTTCTTTCCTTAGACCTCAAGAATCCACCTCTGCTGGCTTCTGACATTTCTTCTGCAGCTTCCTCCCCTCCCTCAGCCTTCATAGAATTGAAGAGTTAGGGACTTGCTCTGATTAGGCTTTGGCTTCAGGGAATGTTGTGGCTGGTTTGATCTTCTATCCAGAGCACTTAAACTTTCTCCATATCAGCAATAAGGCTCTTCAGCTTTCTTATCATTCATGTGTCCCCTGAGGAGCACTTGTAATTTCCTTCAAGAACTTCTCTTTTTCATTCACAACTAAGCTAGCTTTCTGCCTCTCTTGGATTTTGACGTGCCTTCCTCACTAAGCTTAATCATTTCCAGCTTTTGATTTAAAGTGAGAGATGTGTGAACTCTTCCTTTCACTTGAACACTTAGAAGCCATTGTGGGTTATTCATTAGCCTAATTTCAATATCGTTGTGTCTCAGGGAATAGAGAGGCCTGAGGAGAGGGAGAGGGATGGGGAACAGCCTTTTGGGGGACCAGCCAGAACACAGAAATTTAATGATTAAGGTGGCTTTCTTATCTGGGTGTGGTTCATTGTTGGGAGCCAGTCTGATCCGTCCGTCTGATGGCACTGCCCAGATGCCCGGAAAAGAAGGAACTGCAATGCAGACCTCTGAAAAGAACATCCTCGCTATCTCTCCTTATTATTATGGTGTTTGGAAATGTTGTTATTGGTCACTTTCATCTAAATTGGAAAACCAAATTTAATGTACCCTGAGAGAAATGCCAGAGACAAGACCCCCTAATTCTTCCAGGTAGCAAAGATACCTCGAGACAACTGCTGGGCATAAAAGCCACGGGGCATAAATCTGCAAAGGAGTAAGAAGAGCTGACCTTTTCAAAGAACATTGCTTCCCTCTCACTTACCAACTGTACATCTCCCTGTATAGCCCCGGAAGATGGCTGGTTAGCCAGAGACAGGTAAGGTTCCTCAAGGGAGGAACAACCTAAGACAGACACAGTCACAGGGGGGCCATCAGGTGAGCAATAGGGGGTCAACAGAGGTGAGGCTCGGAACCTCACCCCCCCAGTTTTGAGAGAAATCTTCTACGCCCATGGCTGTTGTTGCCCTTGTCTCGCTCGGATCTATACCCAGTTTATAGGCATGAATCTGACAGTCTACACTTGCTTTCCTACTGCATTAAACTCTACTTTCCATCTTTATCTTATATCAAGATTTAAACAGCTTTCTATTAGAAACTGTAATCTTTATTACTTTAACCTACTACTTTAACATTTTATTAAAGAATAATAGGAGGGGGATGTGAGAAAGATATTGGAAACAAGTATTGAGTTATAATAAATGGAGATTGTTTGAGTGGGTTCCAGTTCCCCCTCCCCACCCCTACGTGGCATATTTGATGAATGTGGAGATAGGTGGGTTCAAAGAACAGGTGGTTCCCTCTGGCTAACCCGCCAGAGAACAGCTTGATAAATTATAAAAGTAATAAGAACAGGGCATTGCCTAACTTCAGATCAGAGAAATCTCCATTGTAAGTCTCACTGAAAATGGGTCCAAGGCACACTCCGTGAAGTTTATCCCTGCCTGCCAAAAGGTCATCCTGTCCTCTTGGAGACAGCCTCTTTCTTTCCCACCAGAGATGGAGAATGGGAGTATAGCTATGAAAGAATAAGAACCCTACATAAAAACAATAGAATAGTAAAATTTAAATAGTCATCTGTAAAAAAAAACAAGAATCTGGCACCTACCTAACCTTTGTGAGATTTTCTAACCTCAGTAACTAGGAACAAACTTTACTTAGAAACTAGTAGACTGCTAAGATATGTCAAAATGATTTAATCTCATCTTCTAAACTCATGTAACCCTGCTATGCATCAATTAAATGATTAATAACTGTACTTTATGTAATCAAAGAGTATATAAACAATCTGCTACTTTTAATTAAAGGCCAGGCTCAGCTTTTGCTAGTGTCTGTGTCCTCATTCACTCAGCTGCCGATGCCATCCATCCTTCAGGGACCCCTGGACTTGCTGGAGCTGGACTCCGGCCGTTCATGGTTCATGGCACTCCAGAACAATTAGAATAGTAACATCGAAGATCGCTGATCACAAATCATCATAACAAATATAATAATAATGAGAAAATTTGAAATATTGAGAGAATTACCAAAATGTGAGAGACATGAAGTGAACAAATGCTGTCGGAAAAATGGCGCCAATAGGTTGACTGAACACAGGGCTGCCAGAAACGTTCAATTTGTAAAAAATGCAATACCAATAAGCTCAATAAAGTGAGGTGAGCCTGTCTGAGAAATATATTTTAGCTGTCTGAATAACCAAATACATGTTTCTTATAAATCCTAATATCGTAACCACCTGGTGGGGGATGTTGATAATGGGGGAGGCTATGAGTTTAGGGGGCCAGGGAATATATGGGAAATCTCTCACCTTCTCCTCAATTTTTACGTGAACCCAAAACTGCTCTAAAAATATTAAGTCTTTAAAAAAAAAAGGCAGTAGAAGGGTTGCTCAGAAGGGGGCCATAGAGCCAGATATCCTGTGTTTGAAGACTGGCTCCACCACCTATTAGTTCTGTGATATTGGAAAAGTCACTCAACCTCTCTGTGCTTCAGTGACCTCATTTGTAATGTGGGGAATCCAAGGAGACCTACCTCTTTGGGCTTCTGTGAGGATTGCAGGAGTGAATATGCAGAAATGTTCTCAGGAAATGCCTGGCACATCCTAAGTGCTATAGAAGTGTCAGCCGCTACTGTCCCCCTAAAGGCCATGGGAAGTGCTGATAGAGGGGCGGCAAGCAGAGGAGGAATTTCCAGCCTCCTGCAAAGCACCTTAAATCTGGATATTCACGGGAGGGTTGCCTGAGGATAGCCCCTGCCCTCAGGCTTCCAGCAGCTCGCCGCCTCTGCCCTCCCTTTACAAGGACGAATCCAGCAGTGGGCTTCCAGCGCAACTTTGCCGACACCCCCTATCTTGCCCAACGATGCTTCGTGGTGTTATCACCATTTCCTTTGGTTAAATGACTTGGAGGTGGAGGGGCTTCTCTTGGACAAGAGCAGGGCTTCCTTATCACTCTTCTCTACTTGCTAGGGTCCCACTGCTCTGCCGGAAGCCTCTGCATTGCTCCCGACCTCCTCTTATCTCCAGAATCTGGCAAGTCACTCTCTCTCCACCTAGCCAAGTTAACTGTGCACATGGAAGCCTCTTGTGTTTGTGAAGCACTTGCCCACACATTTTATCAGATGAGGCTCATCACACCAATCTTGTTAGAAGGAACATGGAAACACTAAGGCCCAGAATGGTCAAATGACTAGTTTAAGATCACACAGCAAGGAAGTGGCCGAATTGAGGCCTCAGTCCAGCCCTCTGTCTATGTAATAAGAAAATACCTGACATCCATGCTAGGTGTGGCACCTATCGTATGACAGGCACTGTGCCAGATTTTCAGCTACATAATCTCATTTAATTCTCACCTGTGCTTCTTAAGCTTTATTGTGCATATGGATTCCCTGGGCATGATGGTAGGTTCTGATTCTACAAGTCAAGCACGGGCCTGAGATTCTGTATTCTAACAGGCTCCCAGGGGATGTAGCCGGGATTCTCAGTGTCCTGTGGGGTAGAATTCATCACCCTCACTTTTTCAGGTGAGCAAATGGAGGTTCCAGCCAGTCTTGAGAGACTGCCCAAGACCACCCCACTAGTAAGTGGTGAAGCTGAGATTCGAATCAGGTATTTGGCTGTGAAATCCAGGGTGCTTGCCTGTATGTCCCGGCTGCCTTGCACTGGGGTCCAAGCTGCATTTACTCCAGATTGCTGAAATGCTATGATGTCACCATGATTCCATCACCACTCAGCTCAGCTGGCCTGTCAAGATGGCTCTGCCATCCTGGCATAGACTTCACGCCATGTGGCCTGACCTCCCAGCAAGGGATATATTATGATCATAAAGTCCTTTACTACACAGAAGTAATATGAGACCAAATGTTATAAATGCTCCCTTCAAGGGAAGAGAGCCTGAGGAACCCTCCCCACACCGAGTCCAACATGCCAAGTTTGGCTCTGTGTGCCATGCTGGCCACGCCAAGAGGGAAGCCACGCTGTCTGTCCAGCATGGGCGTGGGTGAGCGCACAGGTGGGTGGGTCTCACCTTTAGTACCTGTTCCTGTGAAGCTGGAAAAGACAAAGGTCACTCCGTTTTTATTCTTTTTGTAACAGCTTTATTGATATGTAATTCACATATAAAATTTACCCTTTTAAAATGTACAATTCAGTGGTTTTCAGTATAATCACAGCATTATGCAACCATCACCACTATCTAATTCCAGAACATTTTCATCATCCCCAAAAGAAACCCCATACCCATTAGCAGTCACTCCCCACTCCCTCCTCCTCTCAGTCACTGGAAACCACCAATCTACTTTCTGACTCCATAGATTTGCCTATTCTGGACATTTCATATAAATGGAATTCTACAATATGTGGCCTTTTATGACTGACTCCTTTCACTCAGCGTGCTTTCAAGGTTCATCCATGTTGTTATATGTATCAGAACTTCATTCCTTTTTAACGTCACACCCCATGGTATGGGTATACCACAGTTTGTTTCCCCATGCGTCAATCATGGATATTTGAGTTATTTCCATTTTGGCAGGGTGGGGGAGAGGCTATGGTGAACAATGCTGTACATTATGAACATTCACGTACATTTGTGTAAAAGTGTTTTGTGGACATATGTTTTCATTTCCCTTGAGTATATACCTAGGAGTGGAATTTCTAGTTTAGATGGTACCTCTGTTTAATACTTTGAGGAACTGCAACATTATTTTCCAAAGTGGCTATCTGGGTTTTTTCGTGTTTTTTTTTTTTACAATCCCACTAGCAATGCATGAGAGTTCCAGATTTTCATTATTTGGATTTATTCCTTTACTTCTAAAGCTTCTCGGTGAAGACTTCCACCTGAGCAATGCAAAGTGGAATAAACATGCCATGGCTGTGCATTGAAGTAGACCAGCCCTTGGAAATAAGCAGGCCTGGCCTTGAGAGCTGCTCTTCCCTCTGAGCTCTGTGTTTTTTGGTAGTCATTTAACCTCTCCAGCTGTTTTCCCTCTTGAGACCTGAAGTGTAATCTAATAATAGAGGTTGTAGACAACCTTGTCCCTTTTTTTTTTTGCCATCCACACCCAAAGTCCTGATTCTAAAGTCACACTTGCCGTAAGAGGGACCCACTGGTGGTGAAGAGCAGTATAGTGGGAGACAAATAGGTCTAGATGATGCAAATCCCAGGTTTGTCTCTGGCTGTCTACCACGGGCCTGCAATCTTTACCTTTCTGCATCTCCTGTTCATCTGCTGTGAAAAGGAGATTAGACATTCCATCACGGTGTTGTTGTCAGGGTAAGATGTCTTGTGGTAAGCATGCAATAGAGGGTAGGTGCTATTAATAAATGTGCAAAGATCCACTCATTCCACTGATACTGACTGAGGTGCTGTTAAGTGTCAGTTCCCATGATACAAAGATGATTAAGAACCTTCATGTTTGCAGCTCACAGGTTTGGGGGAGTAGACAAATTGTGACCCTGTGTGAAAAGTGCTATTGAAGTTCTCTGTGGTTGGAGAGAAGGGGGCTTGGCAAGCAGAAAGAAGCAGCCACTCGAAGGTCTGGGTTGCACTGGAGCAGGTGAGAGAGGCCGCTTTTCTGCAGGGTGAACGGCAAGGTTAAGGACTCCTAAGCGTGGTCCCCTCTCACTACAGCCTCACCCACCCACATCCAGGACCTAGATATGGCCTGTCAGCACAGAAGCTGGAGGGACGCAGACCTCTGGCTTAAGAATCCAGATAAAGGCTGAACACCCTCCCTGAGCACACACCCAGGCTCCTGTGATCTAAGGCTCCGGTGGCCATAGGGCACTGGGGACACCGTGAAGCGTATGTTTATGAGGGAAAAAGAGGTATGTGACATAAACTAGATTAGGGAGGGAGGCAGAAGGGAGCAGAGAAAAGGGCTTTGAATTACGACTCTGACATTTAATAGCCTGTGATCTCTGGCAAGTCACAACTGCTCTGTCTAGCCTCAGTTTACTCATCTGCAAGATGGGGATAGACACTACCCTATGAACACAGTGACTGTCAAGGTGAAATGAGTCGGCATGAAGATGTTGTTGCAAAAGCTAAATGCCGTCTACCTGAGTGAAGGTTGGTTATGTCATCTGACAAATGGATAAACAAAATGTGGTATATATCATTCAGCAGTAGGGAGAGACATGAATCACTGATGCGTGCTATAACATAGAGGAACCCTGAAAACTCTTGCTCAGTCAAAGAAGCAGGCACCAAAGACCTCATATTGTGTGATTCCATTTATGTAAAATGTCCAGAATAAGCATATGTACAGAGACAGACAGTAGATCAGTGGTTGCCTAGGGCTGAGGGCAATGGGAAGTCATTGCTAGTGGAGATAGGTTTTCTTAAGAGTGAGGAAATTTCTGGAATGAAATAGTGATGATGGTTGCACAAGTCTGTGAATATACTAAAAACTACTGAATGGTACACTTTGAATGGGTGAAATATATGGTGTATGAATTATATTTCAATAAACTGTTTTTTAAAAAAAAGGAAGCACGGATGTTTATTCTCCAGCACCCCCATCAGTGGTAAGATACCACAGAGTAACACAAATGAATAATTGTATTATCAAGCGGTGGCATAGTGCTTTCACATATACTCTTTGTAAAATTTTTATTAGCTTGTTTATTTGTTCGTTCAGTCTACAAACGTTTAACCATTTCAGGTCCTGGGAATACAAGCAAAAACAAAGCTCTGATCTGTCCTTAGGAAGCTCCTGGCCTCCTGGTCTGGAGGCAGGTAAGCTGATGGCCTGAAGGTGCTGTGACAGGAGCAAAATGAGGCAGAGGAGAGAGGCCCCTTTGCTTTAGGGTGGATGGTGAGGTCAAAGACTCCTGAGCATGGTCTTTCTCTTTATGCCCTCCCCCACCCACATTCAGAACCTAGAAAAGGCCTGTCTGTGCAGAGGCTGGAGGGAAGCAGCCCTGTGGCTTGTAAATCCAGAGGTGATAAGGGCTGAACACCCTCCCTGAGCACACACCCAACTTCTGTGTTTACAGGAGGGTGCTACAGGGGCACAGAGGACATTCCTGCCCTGTGGGGGAATCTGAGAGGCTCCTGGAGGAGTTAGCTCACTCAGAGGTCCAAGAGGGAGGAGGAAGTGGGATTTTTGAGAGATGGTGTGGAGATCAGGGTGGGCCCTAGACAGAAGATGTAAATTGGGCACAGGTGCCATTGCACTGAATTCATGGAATAGTGTTTTTTTGAGCGCATGCTGGAGAGAGGGGCCCCGAGTACCATTCCAGAGATGGAAAAGGCATGTTCCTCGCACTGGAGAACACGTCGTTGGTGCTCAGTAATCATTTGCTGAATGAATAGCAAATTTATAAAATATGGATGCTCAGGACTCACCTCCTGAGATTTAACTAAAATCTCCCCAGGGATTCACATGTCCAATGGGGCAGAAACTCCTCGGCAGGACCCGAGGACACCTCCTGATTAAGCCCACTGTCACACTCTAAGATGACATGAGCCACCTGGGGGCTTGTCAACATGCAGATTTGGATTCTGTGGGTCTGGGCTGGGTTCTGGGACCCTGCATTTCTAACAAGCCCCAGATGAGGCTGATGCTGCCATGCTACTGGTCCAGTATCCCACTTCCGGCAGGGCATCCTTGCTCCTCTGTACTCCTCCTGCCTCTCTGACACTTCCTACCCTGACACGGAGCTGCTCAGAGTCCCGCACAGTCTGTATCTTCTCCCTGCTGGGCATTGTGCCCAGGTTTTCTGCCTTTGTGAACATCATCAGACAGAGACTGCAGATTGTCAGTCACTGAATCCCAGCACCTGGCATGGGGTCTGGCAAATTATAAATACTCAGGAAATATTTTGGCGATGCAAAATGAACTTTACCTAGAGGACATAAGATAGGAAGATGTGTAATCACCGTAATAACAGCAAACACTTTTGGGCACTCACTCTGTGCTGACTATTGTCAGCGCTTGACATATATTAAGTCATATTATCCTCACAAGAACCCAATTTTGCAAACATCTTCATTTTACAAATGAGGACAGTGAGGCACAGACAGGTTCACTAAGTGGCTGAGTCTGGATTCTGACCAGGCTGCATGAGACAGACACACTACAGAAGGGGAAGAGCACCATCAGAATGATGCACACATGCCATAGGTCAGGCAGAGGAAGAAGTCATTTTCTAGAGGGGATGAAGGTCTTGAGGGATGGATAGGAGTTCAGGGGCCCAGAATCATCAGAGGAAGCCTGAAAGCAGTGGTGTGACAGTGGCCAATACATAGAAAAAGCAGGTCCAAAGCACAGTGAATGGCTGTGGTTGGTGTATGGGTCTATGCAGAGGACAGGGCTTACCAGGAAGTTGGAGGCAATTGCATGGGGCTCAGAATACCAGCTTAGGGATTAGGGTTTCACACAGAAAGCACTGGAAAGGTTCTTGGGCTAGAGAAAGGCAGGATGTATTCTAGGGTCTTTGAGGGCCAGGGGCCAACTCTACCAAGACAGTGCCAGAAAATGAGAGGTTTGGGATTTTGTGCAGCCAGCATATCTGGGTTCAAATCCCATCCTCACCACCTATTAGCTCAACAACTCTGATCAAATTAATATTCTGTGCTTCACTTTTCTTCTCTGTAAAATGAGGAGAAGTAATGATAACAATTGGATTGTGGAGAGTAATGAACTAATAATAATTCTAATGTTCTTATTAGAGTCTGAGAGATCTAGTATGGTCTTAGGCAAATGACTTGAATCCTCTGAGCCTCAGTTTCCTCATCTGAGAAATGGGGGAGAATAATAGTACCCATATCAAAGGACTGAGATGAGGGTGCAATCCGGCAGTGTATGTGCTGGGTACTCAGCACCATGCCTGGCGCATAATAAGAGCTCAGTAAGTCTGTGCTGAGCTGTGCTCATTGCTGGACTTTAGGACAATCAGCCTCAAGATGTGGAAAATAGGGGTGGAAGAGGGAAGAGCAGCGAAGGAGGACTCTGCGGGGAGACTAAGGTCATTGTCTGGAGGGGAGGAGGGGGTGGCAAATGCCAGAGTGTGATAAGAGTGTCAGGGAGAAGGAAAGGAAGTCAGGGTGAGATGGTCTAGGGAAAAATAAAGGGCACCCCCAGAGCCAGGGAAGAGGGACGACAGGGAGGCCTCTGGGCTTGAGTCTGGTTGGTGTGGAGAGGCTGGAAGCTGAGCAGGGCTGGAAGTCAGGGGTACAGACAGGTTTGGCAAGAACCAAGTCATCATGAGACACTGAACGTTAGGGAAAACCCTGAGAATCTTGGGTAAGAGAACTATAGTGTTCCGATGCTTTTCTGTATTTTCTTAAAATATTTTGTAACTTTAAAACATGAGTATATATTATTTTATATCTATGTTATAATTTGTAGCATGTTTTCACATTTAAATTTAATTTATTTAGACAAAACATTCATATGAGTCTAAATCTAAGAGATATGAAAAGGTTTTTTTCACTGAAAATGTTTTTTTCAGTTTAAGGCTCCTATAAACATCTGTATGCATGATTTTTCTGTAGACACAAGTTTTCAACTCCTTTGGGTAAAAACCAATGAAGTGCCCTTTCTCCTACTCCTATTTCTGAATCACTCAATTCTAAGAACAATCAATGTTACTCACTTCCTGTATATCCTTCCAAAGATATACTATGCCTAGTCTAAGATGTACTGTTTTAGTATTTTTTTTTTAATTATGTCGATTAAAAAAAAGAATGAAAGGCACATGCAACAAAAGAAAAAATAGGCAGAGTGAACTACATGAAAATGAAAAACTTTTGCGTATCAGAATCCACTATCAATAGAGTAAAAAAGGCACCCCACAGAATGGGAGAAAATACTTGCAAATCATATATATGATAAGGGATTAATATCCAGAACATATAGGGAACTCCTGAAATTCAACAACAACAAAACAAACAACCTGATTAAAAAATGGGCAGAGGACTTGAACAAACATTTCTCCAAAGAAGACGTACAAGTGGCAATGAGCACATGAAAAGATGCTCCACATCAGTGATCATTAGGGAGATGCACATCAAAACCACAACGAGATACCACCTGACACTCATTAGGATGGCCACTATTAAAAACAACAGAAAAATGTCACCCATTTTCCTGTTGTATGTATCTTTTTTGTCAAGAGTAAATTTTTTATTAAAGAAAAAAAGCAGAAAATAACAAGTGCTGGTGAAGATGTGGAGAAACTGGAATGCTTGTGTGTTCTATAGGTGGGAAGGTAAAATAGCTGCTGTGGAAAATAGTATGGAGAGGCTTAGAAAAATTAAAAATAGAGTTACCACATGATTCAGTCATTCTACTTCTGAGTATGTACCCAAAAGAATCAAAAACGGAAGGGATATTTGTACGTCCATGTTCATAGCAGTATTTTTCACAGTAGCTCAAAGGTGGAAGCAACCCAACTGTCCATCAATGGGTGAAAGGATAAACAAAATGTGTTCTATACTTACAACAGAATATTATGCAGCATTCAAAAAGGAGGAAACTCTGACATGTGCTACCGCATTGACAAAATTTGAGGACATTATGCTAAAGGAAGTAATCCAGCCACAAAAAGACAAATACTGTATGATTCCAGTTACATAAGTGAGAGACTGAGAGGAGTCAAAATCATAGAGACAGAGAGTACAAGGGTGGTTTTCCAGGAGCTGGGGTGAGGCGAGGAGGCGGTGGGGAGTTAGTATTTAATGGGTATAGCATTTCAGTTTTGCAAGATGAAAAGAGTTCTGGGGGTAGATGGTGGGGGTGATGGCTGCATAACAGTGTGAGTGTCCTGGTGCCACTGAGCTGCACGCTTACAAACAGCTAAGACGGTAAATTTTATGTTATGAATGTACTTTACCACAATGAAAACAAATGGAAAAAAAAAAGACTGAACATCAGCATGAGGCTGGAGCTGGAGATACGAATTTGGAGATCACTCTCATGGATATAATATTTGAAAGTGGGAGAGTGGGTTGGAAGCCCCAGAAAGAGGGTTCATACCGAGAAGGAAGCAGACGAGGAGAGCTGAACATGGTGGGTACCATGGTGCAGTGGTTAGCCCGGGGGCTCTGAAGTTGCATGGACATGGGCTATAGTCTCGCTCTGCCACTTAGTAGATGTGTGAATTTGGCAAGTCACTTAACTTCTCTGGGCCTCAGCTTTCTCATCTGTAAAACGGGAATATTATCCATATTGAACCTCACAATGTCATTGTGGGGATTACATGTGATAATGCCTAAATAAAACACTTAGCACAGTACCTGCCAACAGGATGATACTCAATAAATGTAAGCCTTTGGTAGAGGTGCTATTAAAATATTTAACAGCAGCTATAATGCAGGTACCAACCAACAGGAAGAAACATTACCTTTAATAAACAGATGCAGACCCAACCTGTTCAGTACAGCTGAAGGTCCATCCTGGCCGTGAGACAGGGGAGAAATCATCAAAGGGAGAGCAAGGAAGGTGACCAGTTCCTCTTCTAGAAAGTCTGTGTTCAGGGGAGGGGATGTGGAGCAGTTTCAGTTGCTGTCTAGGAAGGCAAGACCTAAGTGAGGCATGCAGCTTGCTCTGAGGAACAGTTTTAGAGAAGTAGGGGCTAATGGCGAATGAGAGCAAGGTGAGGTATTTGAGGGCCATTCACTCTCTGGAGAAATCTGGTGATGAGAAGGAGGGGAGAATGTGGAAGGTATCTACCACTGGAGTAGCGTACAGAGTATTCTCACCTCCCTAAAAACCTTCCTTGCTCTGCCTATTCATCCCTCCCCGCCCCTCACAACCCCTGGCAATCGCTGATCCTTTTACTGTGTCCATAGTTGTGCCCTTTCCAGAATATCATATAGTTGGAATCATACAGTATTCAGCCTTTTTTGGTTGGCTTCTTTCACTTAGTAATATGCACTTAAAATTCCTCCCTGACTTTTCATGGCTTGATAGCTCACTCCTTTTTAGCACTGAATAATATACCATTGTCTGGCTGTACTGCAATTTAGTTAACCATTCACTCCTGAAGGACATCTTAATTGCTGCCAAGTTTTGGCAATTATGAATAAGGCCCCTATAAACATCTGTATGCATGATTTTCTGTAGACAAGAGTTTTCAGCTCCTTTGGGTAAATACCAATGAAGTGCCATTGTTGGGTCATATGGTAAGAGTATGTAAGAAACTGCCAAACTGTCTTCCAAAGTGGCTTTGCATTTCCACCAGCCATGAACAAGAGTTCCTGTTGCTCCATGTCTTCTCCAGCATTTGGTGTTGTCAGTGTTTTGGATTTTGGCCATTCTAGTAGGTGTGGTGTTTCACTGTTGTTTTAATTTGCATTTCTCTTATGACATATGATATGTAACATCTTTTCATATGCTTATTTGCCATCTGTATATCTTCTTTGGTGAGGTGTCTGTTAAGATCTTTGGTCCATTTTTTAATCCTGTTGTTTCCTTCCTATTGAGTTTTAAGGGTTCTTTGTCTATTTCGGACAACAGTCCATTTTGTGGTTTGTTTTTAAGACAGGGAGATCCAAAGAATGTTTATAGGCAGTGTAGCTGCCAGGATGTTGAAGAGAAGATACTTAGCGGAATACAAAACGAAATAAATAGTATTTAAATTGTATTTTTCTTTATGTTATTTGTAACTTTTAATTTTATGTTATTACAAACTTACAGAAAATTGCCACAGTACAAAGGACTCTCATGCACCCTTTATCCATCTTCACTAATTGTTTACATTTTGCTCCAGTGTTATCTTATTTTCTTTTTGTATTGAGTATACTTTACAGTCAGTACAGCACACAAATTTTAAGTGTACAAATCAGTGAATTTTACTGTGCAAACCCAGTGTAATCACCAACTAGATCAAGATATACAACATTCCAGTGCTCCAGAAGTCTGCCTTAGGCTCCCTCCCATTCACTGACTTTCTTCAAAGGGAAACTCCATCCAGGCTTTTGCCACTAGAGGTTGACTTTGCCTGTTTAAGAATTTCACATAAATGGAATCATACCATATCTACCTCTTTGTATCTAAACTCTTTCATTCAGTAGTATGTCTGTGAGATTCATTCATTAAAAAAAACCAGGCTTATCCAAAAGACAACAACAAATGTTGGCAAGGATGTGGAAAAAGGGGAACCCTCCTACACTGCTGGTGGGAATGTAAATTAGTACAACCATTGTGGAAAGCAGTATGGAGGTTCCTCAAAAAACTCAAAATAGAAGTACCATTTGACCCAGGAATTCCACTCCTAGGAATTTACCCTAAAAATTCAGGAGCCCAGTTTGAAAAAGACATATGCACCCCTATGTTTATCGCAGCACTATTTACAATAGCCAAGAAATGGAAGCAACCTAAGTGTCCATCAGTAGATGAATGGATAAAGAAGATGTGGTATATATACACAATGGAATATTATTTAGCCATAAGAAGAAAACAAATCCTACCATTTGCAACAACATGGATGGAGCTAGAGGGTATTATGCTCAGTGAAATAAGCCAGGCGGACAAAGACCAAATGATTTCACTCATATGTGGAGTATAAGAACAAAGGAAAAACTGAAGGAACACAACAGCAGCAGACTCACAGAACCCAAGAATGGACTAACAGTTACCAAAGGGAAAGGGACTGGGGAAGATGGGTGGGAAGGGAGGGATAAGGGAGAAAAAGGGCTATTACAGTTAGCACACATAATGTAGCAGGGGTGGGGGTGGGGTGGGGGGATACGGGGAAGGCAGTATAACACAGAGAAGACAAGTAGTGATTCTGTAACATCCTTCTACGCTGATGGACAGTGACTGCAATTGGGTATGTGGTGGGCACTTGATAATAGGGAGAGTCTAGTAACCATAATGTTGCTCATGTAATTGTATATTAATAATAGCAAAAAAAAAACAGGCTTCATTATGTCATACAGCATCCTTTTAAAGTATACAATTCAGTAGTTTTTTAGTACATTCACAGAGTTGTGCAGCCATCCCTGCAATCTAAGTTCAGAGCATTTTCACTGCCTCCGAAAACCCCCTCATACCCATTACCAGTAACTTCCAGTCTTTCCTCCCCGCAGCCGCTGGCAACTACTAATCTATTTTCTGTCTCTATAGATTTGCCTATTCTGGACATTTCACATAAATGGAATCATCACCGCATGTGGTTTTCTGTGTCAGGCTTCCTTTGCTTAGCATAATGTTGTCACGGCTTGTCCATGTTGTAACAAGTATCATTACTTCATTCCTTTTTATTGCTAAATAATATTGTATTGTATGAAACTGCCTCATTTTATTTTTCCATTCATTGGATCATGAATATGAGTTTGTGCTTTTTACATATAACACTTACTTGTTCCTTTTTCTTCCCGTGTAGTAGTCCATTGTACAAATATACTCAGTTTACCATTTTACCATTGGCAATTTTCTCCTAGTTTTGGCTATTTTAAGCAACTATGAACATTTTTGTACATGCTTTTTTTGGGCCTAAGCCCTCATTTCTGTAAGGAATATACTTAAAAGTGGACTTGCTAGATCATAGGTATATATGTATATTCAACTTGAGTAGATATAGCCAAACACTTTCCCAGAGTGGTTGTAGAGACTTACATTCCCACAAGCAATTTATGAGAGTTCCAGTACCTCCCCATTCTTGCTAACATCTTGTATCTTATTTTTAGTCATTCTAATTGGGGATAGAGATATCTCATTTTGTCATAACTAATGATGTTTAGCACCTTTTTATTTGCTTACTGGGTAATTGGATATCTTCTTTTACATAGTGCCTATTAAGAAAAAATTATTGCCCGTTAAGAAAAAGTTGGGTTGTCTTTTTCTTGACATAGATGTTCTTGATAAATTCTGGATACATGTCCTATATATATAATAGTTTTTCCTTCCCATTTTGTGGTTTGCTTTTTCACTCTATTAAATGTCTTTGGATGAACAGAAGTTCTTAATTTTAATGAAGTTCAATTTAACAATCTTTTCTTATGGTTTATACTTTTCGTATCTTGTTTAAGAAAATTTGCCTGCTTCAAGGTCATGAAAATATTCTCCTGTGCTTTCTTCTTGAAATTTTATTGTTTACTTTTCACATTTAGGTTTCGGATCCATCCTAAACTATTTCCACCAATGGTATGAGGGTAGGGGCCAAGATTCATGTTTCCACATGTGAATATGCAATTGACCCAGTGCTGTTTATTAAGACCATTTCCCCACTTACTTTCAGTGGCACCTTTGTAATAAATCAGGTGACCATATGTATGTGGATCTCTGAATTTTACTTTAAATATGTGTGTGTGTGTGTGTGTGTGTGTATGTATAAATATCTGAAGGAAGGTTTGTTAATAGTTGCTACATTGTGGTGATACGGTTATGGATGATTTTAATTTTCTTTCTTTTTAGTATTTTCAATACCAACTATAATACTATTTTAATACTCAGACAAAATAGATGAAATATCATGGGCACAGGTTCTGGGGAGATAGAGGAGGATTAGGCTGGATAGCAAGTGGGAGGGCTTCCTTAGGGAAGCACTTAGGCTAGGCGACAGGAAGGAGAGAATCAGGGGTTGGCTGACAAAAGCCTTCCATCTCCTTAGTACCTTTTAGTTTCCCAGAGAGGGTGATGCTACGAGACTGGGGGTGTGAGGAAAATGGACATGATCATTATCAATAATGCTCTGTTGTAAGCACACACTGCTTAGCAGTTTAGAAAACACTTTTAGGTCCATGTGTCCTGTGTTCCTCCCGACAGTCCTTGGGCTGGATGAGGCCCAGTGATTATATCCATTTTACAAATAAAGCAACAGATGTTTTCAGGACTGCTCAAGCACCTGCTAGGACCATTTTATGACTGGGGTTGTGTTAGCTCTGCCCGTCTGGCTTCAGGCAGCTTCTAGCCTTGGCAGAGCAATCAGGCAGTAAGTGGACAATTAAAATCCAGTGTGTAAGTGCTCTGAGGGAGATAAATGCAAGATAATATGGAAGCACATCCTGAAGGGTCAGGGAAGACATTTAAAAAGAGGTGACATCGAAGTGAATAATTTTCTTCCACTTTTGATAAAATCACGCAACTAATATATGGTTAGCAATGTAGATAAGCAAAAGAGAAAATCAGTCACAACCCTTGTACCAAGACACAACCCCTATTTACACTTTCATATAATGCCTTTTAAACCTCATTCTCTCCCCTGAGATATACACACATGCGCGTGTGCACACACAAATCAGATACAAACATTGCTCAAAAATAACTGAAATCCTGCTGTACTAACATCCTATAGTTCACTTTTCCTCACTTAGGATATTTTAAATCAGTAAATACAAATCTAAATACAGTTTTAATGACTTTCTGGGTATTTTCAACATATGTATATATCAAAATTTATTCAATCTCCTATAACATATTGTACTTTTATTTTTAATAGTGAATATAAACAATGTTGCAAAGAACTTTTTAACCCATATATGTTCACTTTTCCAATTTTTTTTATGTGGTGAATTCTCAGAGAGAATTGATCAATTTGCTTTCCCCCCTGTATCTAAACCTGGCCACCAGTGGGAATTTTTTTCTTTCTTTCTTTTTTTAATTTGATAGGTGAAAAATGGCATCCTATGTTGTTTTGCTTGCATTTCTGGTGACTAATTTTTAAAATAATTATTGGCCATTTATGGTTCTTTTAAAAAAATTATCTAGTGTTTTTGGCCACTTTTATTTGGAAGTATTTGGAGTTTTTCTTATTGACTGAGAGGAGCTCTTTATATACTGTTGACCATAATTCTATGCCAGAGTTGCAAAATCTTTTTTCCAGTTTTGTTTTTTCAGGTCATAAATTTTATCTGAAGTTCATGTGGAAAATAGTTTAGTTGTGATAGCAAGAACATTCCAAAAGAGGAGAATAATGAGAAGTTTGCCCTCTTAGATATAAAATGTATTATAAAGCTAACATCATTAAAGTATTGTAGAACTGGCACAAGAACACACAGATCCATGGATACAACTCAGAAAAAGATCCAAGCATAGTTAAGAGTTGGACAGGTGATGAAGGTGGTACCTGAGATCAGTGCAGGAAACGGTGTGTGGACAATTGGCTATCACAGAAATTTTATTAACCAAAATAAATTCCATTTGGATTTAAAAATGAGTGTAAATCTTTTAAAAATTAAAAAAAGTTTTTATTTTCTTGCAATGGGCGGTAACCAAAAAATGTGCCTTTTATCTACCTAAAAAACAAAAACAAAATCAAGAAAACTATTGAAACAAATACCTGAGAGGTGTGCGAATTAATCACGTGGAGGTAAAGAGGCTTGTGAAGGCCCTTCAGGCAGAGGGAACCCTTTTTGAACAAAGGTCTGGAGGCTGAAAGAGGGCAGCACGCCTATTCTAATCATAAGGTCAGGAACTGAACTCAGGGCTCCCACAACAGCTCCGGGACTGAGTCCATGCCCACCCCCACAGGCCATCATAATTATGTAAAATAGCATTTTTCCCATATATGGTACCTAATATCTATTCTTCTGGTAGGATGACATGGGACAGGGAAAACAGCTCGAGAGGCGGGGTGTCAGAACGCTAGCCCTTCCCCGTCTGCTCCCGCCGGGCCTCGCCCCAGCCCCGGCAATGCACCAAAATCGCGGCCAGAGCCCGCTGCGAACCTCCTCCTTCTGATTGGACTCTCTCTGAGTCAATCCTCCTCCTGGAACCTGGCTGTTCGTTGGGCCCGTCCTAGAGGGCGGGGCTCCCGCCTAGGAAGCGCGGAAGGTGGAGTGGGTGGAGGTGAGGGCGGATGGGAGGATGAATCCCCACCCTTCTGCACAGAGGCTCCGCCCTCCCCTTTCCCACAGGCCAAGGCGTTTGTCTATCAAGGCCGGGAGCGGGCTGGAGTGGGTGAGACGGCTAGGGGACGGGATAAAAATTCAAGGCTCCGCCCCGGAGCCGGCGCCGGAGGGCGGGGCGGGGAGGCGGCGAGGAGCTGAGCTGGGTGCGGTGAGGCGCGCAGATCACCGCGGTTCCAGGGCAGGGCACGGAAGGATCAGCGAGGCTGACCTGCTGCAGCTCCCGCCTCGCGCGCTCGCCCCACCCCGCCGTAGCCCGAACGCTCGACAAAGCCCTCTCAGGAGAAGCAGCGCCTGTTCCCCCTGGCAGATCCAGGTTCAGGTGAGCGAGCCCCACCGGCCGGTCCACCCCGGGGCAAAGGGCGGAGGTGGTGGCGACGGGACGCGCGGCATCTGCGGCGAGAGGGCCGACGTGTGGTTCTCGGCCTCGGTGCGGCCGGCGACCGGAGCGGGAGGGCGCAAACGCCGCGGGGCCGGACCGGGGCACCGCATCCTTCCCGCAGGGCGCCGGGACCCCTGCGCGGATGCTCAGGAAGGCGCCGCTGGAAGTGAGGCCTGGGGGAGCAGAGGAAGGCTCGCGGCCGGGTGCTCCCCGGAAACCCTCTGTTCCCTCCACCGTCCGGCCCGGCATTTTCTCTGCGGGGCACCCGGGAGCCTTGAACCTCCCTCTGCTGCCGGCGCACGCGCCCGCCCTCGCCTCGCCAAGTGCCCAACTTGGGCAAACTTTTTAACCCCTTCGGGACAGCCACTGTCCCTTGGACCCGAACGGGTAAGGGGAAGGTGGGAGACCCTGGCAGCGGCTCCTTTGGAAGTTTCCAGGAGTTTTGAAAACTGAGGTAACGGGCAGGCGGGGACCGTTTGGCAGCTGTCAGGACGTCCTACTGAGTCAGAATCGGACAATCCTGCAGCAGACATTGCACTCGGCTCAGTTTCCGCCCAATGCACCCGACTTCCTCATTCACTCTGCGGACTGTCGGGCGGAAGAGGGAGACGAGAAGAGGTGTGGGTGGGTGCGTGGGGAAGGGGGACCCGGCTGGTCCTACCACGAGGCGGGAAAGACCCCCTCCCCCACACCCCTTGAAGTGACTCTTCGCTTCTGCTACCCACCCGGGAGTGGAAGGCCTGGTTTTTGCCCACAGCCATCTGCGCGGTACAGGCGCGCACCTGATTCCACCGCACCTGGGGGCCGCACCACCGTGGGCACGGGCGAGAAAGGGGGAGCTAGATCCTGCCCCTTTAGGACCAGACCTGGGCTATTGCATTGTCCCTGTTTGGGACAGATCCGGGGTTTTCTACACTCCCCTACCCCTACTTCTTTGTGCAGGGGTCCTCACCCAGTCCTGTCCTGGGGCCACGCCTACGGCGGGAGTGCACCCCATTCTAATCCCTCCAGAGAGCCCAGTTGTTCAAACGGAACGGAATACTCTCCAGGACAACCTGCCGCTGTCTTGAGGTGGGGGACAGGGTGCGGCGGCATTCGGAGGGTGTAGGGAGAAAGGCTCCTGGGTAGTCCCAGGTCCTGGAGACAGGCGCCTCTCCACACTGGGTAATTGAGAAGCCCAGCCGCTTCTCGGTTCACTGCTCCCTTTTCTGGGTTTAACAGGATTTCAGAGTAACTGTTGAGTAACTGTTGAAGGGGAAGAGAACCTTAGCTACTTGCTGCAACACTGTGGCCGTTTCTAAGTCCACCGATTGAGCCCAGTTTGATAATCTCACCTGGTGCTTTATTCCCTTTTTGGTAAGGAGGGAGACTGCTTTAGGGGCTGTTTTAGGCAATCACTCAATTAATATTAGTCAATTTATATGCAGGGCTGCTAGGGGTAGGGGAAGGTACACAGATGTGTAATTGAGCAAATATTTAACTGGTTTCTCTGTGCCAGGGACTCTGCCAGGTGGTGGTGGGGGTGACGTTGGGTAAGACCTGGCCCCTACCCTTGGGCACTTATGGGAGTGCTGAGACAAATCTGTAGATGACTCTAATGTGAGGTGAACATGACAGAGACCCCAGAAAAGTACTGTGAGTCATGGGGGTTGGGAGAAAGGAGGCATCCCATCCTGGGGAGATTCCAGAGAAGGCCCCTGCCCTTGAGGTGTTTACAGTCCTCGAGGGGAAGTAGTGGCCAAATGGCTGAAATGCAAAGGCAGCCTATGATGTGTGTCCCCACCATGCCCTAGACAAAGGACTTCAGAAATTCTGAGAGGGGCCACTTGTGTCTGAGGCGAGGAGAGAAGCTGCCTTGAGGAAGGAGCATATTGCAGGTTTGGAGAACTGAGGCAATCATTTGGTGTTGGAAAGTGAAGACTCATTTAGTGGATAATTGAGGGGTAATTAAAAGTGTCAAGAGATTGCTTGGTGTAATTTGAGAGCCACTGTGCCCCCCAGATGGCTGTGGGGTGACACTAAAGAGCTCTCTACTGTTCACATTCAGCAAGTCCTGGCAGTGGCCTTGGACCAATCCAGTTGCTGGGCAGAGCTAGGTACCCGGATTGTCAGGCTCTGTTTGGGGAGGGTCAGCCGGAGAGGTGTATTCTTTGGGGCTGCTTTTCTGAAGGCACATGAGGGTAGAGGAAAGAGAGGGTCAGGGCTCTGGTTTTCTGTTTATTTTTAAAAACTTTTAACCTGAGGGATTGGAGATGGAACAACTCCCTCTTGCAGAATGAAGGATGCATGTTAATCACAGCTTGCCTTTTGCCTGTTGTTGCTCCAGAAAAAACAAAGATCTGTTAGCTTTTTAAAAGGAGAAAAGCATGCTCAAAAAAATGCAGCATTGTTGTGTCGCCTGGTAGGGTATTGCTAGAAACCGGGCTAGCTGTGCTTTCTTCACTTCCTCTTCTAGCTAATCCTTCAATAAAGTACTTAAGACAGCCCTTACCAGCTTGACATCTTTATTTCAAAAGGAGAGGAGGGTTTGGCTGTTGTTTCCCTCTGAGCCTGGCCTTACCCTTCTCTTGGGGCGGGGAGAGAAAGAGAAACCCAAAGCAAAGAAAAAAAGAAATCCAAGCCTTGACAGCTTCCTCCCAAGCATCGTGTTCCAAAAATATTTAGAATAACAAAATCTGTGTGTCGTCTTAATTAAACAAACGTCCTAATTTGCTGAGCATAACACAACATCTCTGCCTGCAGGGGCAGGAAGTGCATTTTCCCTTTGTGCAGCCCCAGAGAGTGACTGCCTCTCAGCCTTAACCCTTGGTGCGCTGAGCCCCTGGTCTCAATCCTCTGGTGATAACGGCTTGGAACCCTGGCTGCCCCCTGGGAAGTGGTGGTTGTGTGACTTAAGCATCTACAGAATCCCACTCTTAGAGCTGGGAAGAGTGGTGAGCTTTGGAGCTAGGCAGAATTCACCTCTTGACCCTGCCACTTAACTAGCTTCATGACCTCCCTGAGCCTCAGTGTCCCCCTGTATTATGGGAATCCCTGCAGGATTAGATGTGAGAATGAAAGGAAAAAAGGTATGTAAAGGGCCTCATACACAGTGGCTTTGTAAGTTTTTAAGAAAATATATAAACTATCAGTCTTACCTCCCTGGGTTGTCAGGTGAGAGGACAGGGGAGGAGTGGGAGATGGTTTTCCGGCCCCTGCTCAGCACTTTTTTTGTTTCTGAAAAGTTGTGTATGTGGCTGTGAGTTTGTGGATTATGAAGCCTAAGTGGTTTGGGGGCTCATCTTCATTTACTGATGCTTTTGGATGCACTTGGCGATGAGCTTGTGCTGAGTCACCTCGTTTCAGGGTCCTGGCCTGGGCAGGAGGTGCACAAACTGCAGTTT
Source organism: Smutsia gigantea (assembly GCA_032199065.1). Classification (NCBI taxonomy): domain Eukaryota; kingdom Metazoa; phylum Chordata; class Mammalia; order Pholidota; family Manidae; genus Smutsia; species Smutsia gigantea. The sequence goes on along the minus strand of JAVSCE010019237.1, from coordinate 1,027 downwards.
TAGTTCTAAACTGTGGTTTCCTGTAATCTAGGAGATAGCCAAGTGGTGGCCTGGAAAGAGCAGTGGACTTGAGTGTCTGGAGACCTGGATTCCAGTTCTGACTCTTGTTGGGGGAGAACATTTGATTTTGCTAGAAACTGCTGTGTCACCCTACAAAGATATCATACCAGTTTATGTGGCCACCAATAGTGCATGAGAGTGCCTGGGAAAGCAAATAATTCAGTAATTTAAATTTCTCCAAGATGCCCTAGTTTCTTGGCATTCTCATGCCCTATTGATGGGAGTATAAATTGTAACAACTCTGTTTTAGAGGGTAGTTTGGCAATATCTGTCAAAGCCTAGTCCTTATGATTGATTTCTAGGAAATCACCCCACGGGTCAACTCAAATGTGCAAAAAAAATGGCTGGGGTAGTCGTTGCAGCATTGTCATAGAGAAAGAGGAAACTATCCATTGAAAGAGTCAAATAAATCATGGCACAGCTAGCCGTACAGTGGGAATCCTAGCAGCCCTTAGAGAGATGAGGCTGAACTGTATGTACTTATGTGGCATGCTCTCCAAGATATGTTGTAAATGCAAAAAATTAGATACAAAGTAGTATATATGATGCTCCCTTTTTTGTTAAACATGGTATGTTACCTTGGTTCTGTGCATGGAAAGTTACCAAGACCCTGGTAATAATGGTTACCTCTAGAAAGAGAGGGCCCAGGAAGCAGGAGAGTGGGTGAGCATTACTTTTCACCAAATGACTTTTTATATGTATTGTCCTTATACAGTCAAAAATTCAAATATTTCTTAGTTTTACTATTATAAAAATAAGTGAACAGCTAGCCAATCTTGTAGGTCTCAACTTTAAAATGCATTGCTCTAGATTCCAGATTGCATGTTGAGTGCCTCCTGTGAGCAGGGGAGGAGGAAGGGTCTTCAAAATGGACTTAGTTGCTTTTGTGGTTGAAACATTTTGGGCCCAGTTTTCTTTTCCATGATGCCCTATTATCTGCAGAGTAACCCTTCAACAAAGGTCTACT
>JAVSCE010019236.1:0-15384 GCA_032199065.1 Smutsia gigantea | reverse complement strand
TCATAAATCATATACCCTTTTTGGCATGCACATAGTCTCTGTCCCCTCAACCCTGGCACACATGTAATTTCTGTCCCTCATCCCATATAAGCAGTTACCTTTCTGTCCATGACAGCAGTATGCACCCTCCTCCAGCCAGCTGCTCCTGGACTTCCTGTATGTAAGTCCCAATAAACCCTCATGTTTCACATGGCGTTTCCAGGTCTTTCCTTCAGTCTTTTGAGTGCTTTCCCATCACAACAACTCTCCCGCTTGGGTGTGTAATGAGACTTGTGATCACTCAGATTATTTTAAAGGGGAACTTCATGGAGACAGGAGGGGGCTACATGCAGAATCGATGGTTAATCAACAGCTCTCTGGCACACTTGCTGCCATCCCGATGGCTGTGGGCTTTGAAACTGGGAATGGGGAATGGAATTCCTTGGGAATGCAACGTCCTTATCTGTGGTTTCAAGGGGGCTCTGGGTGAAATTCCTGAAACACGGAAAGAACTCTTTAGAGGGCAGAGGTTTCATTTCTATAGGGAAAGGTTTTACTTCTTAGCTTGTTTCAAAATGGAGGGAGTTAGGCTTTGTTAGAGATTTTAACAATGCTATAGTTATCTATGGTGGAAGCTCACTTCCTGCAGCAGGTCCTCTATCTAAATTCTTATACGCAGTTAGTGGGGAGGCAAAAAAGAAAAACTGATTGAGTCTTATGTTTCTCACAAATAATCAGCCTAGGATAAACAACATGCCAGAGACAACAGGCAGCAAATTTTGCTCCCCTACAAATTGCTGCAGTTTGTAACATGAAAGATAATGAATCCATCTTTCAAAAATCCTAAAGTTAGTTTTAAAAATACATTAAATATAAAAAAATTAATGTCCAGGATGTTAATTTATGGCAATAGTAATGAGAATGGTGAAAAAGGGAGGCACAAATGTCATTCCATCCTGACTCTAGGTTGTCTGCTTGCCTTGAGATCACTATGGTAACCAAAATAGTTTATTAGAACAGCTTTCACCAGTGCCCCGGCCATCTTGTTCTTCCTGCCCAATTTCTCTAACACTTCACCACGAGACTAATTTTTGAAAACATACCATAAATCTTTCAGTCTCTTGCTCAAGAACTTGAAATAGCTCCCTAGTGCTTACTAATCAATTATGGCAATTAAATGGCTCAATAATTCCTAATTACATTTATTTCCCATTTCCCAGTCCTTAATATTTATTACCACCAAACCTATTGCCAAGTTGCTTCCATCTATTCCGCTTTTAAGACTGCTTAAAAACTTGCCCAATCTGTTTCTTCCACCTTCTACATCCTGTCCAAATTCCACCTTTTTCAGTAGGTCATCTCTGATAAACTTGGGTCTTTCTTCTCTGTACTCCCTCTGTGGTTATGAGAAAATATCACACACAGTAGCAACTAAGTGTGCTGAATATTTCAAGTTAACTTAGTTATGCACCAATTTCTCTAAAAACAATTGGAGGACAAGAACTGTATCTTATACATTTGCTGCAATCTATATGAAACCCAATACAATGCAAGCTCCATTAGATTGAAGGGGAATAGACTAAGTCACCCCAAAATATGACTCTTCAGGATAAGGATTCTCTTGAGCTGATTATTTTTAAGAAATAGTAGACGCAGGAGAAGCTCTGAAAACCAAGCAGAAGTTATCCTTCTGTAAGAGGTATTTACATGTATAAGGGGAATTTCCATTTGTGAGTGTGTTTCCCTCTCTGTACCAGGAAGAGGGGGTGACTAAATCTCTAGAAACCCTTTAAATGGAGAAGCGAGGGACTTAATCTCACATAACAAGCATACCTTTGTTTATTGTGCTTTTCCAGGTCCCCTTCCATAACTGGCTCCCCACCCCAACATCTTTTGTCTTTAGCTGGAGATGGTGTTTAAGGTGATTTGGGCTATTTAGGGAGTTTCTGTTTTCCTGGCTCTCTCCCATGTGTACAGGAGGTATATAAGTTATTAAACTTCCTTGTTTGTTTTTTTTCCTGTTAATCTGTGTTTTATTATGGCGGGGTGGGGGGTTCTCAACAAAGAACCTAGAAGGGCAGAAGGAAAATGACTTTTTCTCCCCTACAAGATATACACAGGAAACAATTATTTTTCTCGGCTTTTGGTGCCAACATACATGGAATTCAATCTTAGTTTATTCCTTTTCAGTAGTGTTAAAACTCCAAGTTATAGTTTCCTCATAATTAAAATGGGTATAAGAGCTATTCTCATCTGAGAGTATAATGTGATACAATATGCCTGACAAGTAATGAGTGGTCAGGGAAGGTGTTATTATTGGGCTGTAAAGACACTATTGAAAGGATTGTTTTTAAAAGCCTAGTTCAGTAGCAGGTGAAATGAGATTTTTACCACATTCCCATCAAGAATATGCAATACATACATGCTGTGTTGCTCAAAAATGCTATGGGGATAGAATCTGACGAGTGTGAGAATAGAGGTGGTTATATGGATACAATCTGCTATCAGTCAACCCTTTCCATTGAAAAATTCTGATTCTCACAACCAACCCCAGACTGCCCTCCACCATCTTGAGATTCACTAACTTTGGAAACTGCAGAAAATATTTGAAGGCATTTATCATGTTCAGGCCAAAGCTGTCAAGAACTGGAACTGAAAAGAGGAGGTAACATTAGGAATAGACATAAGGAATGGGACCAAGAAAGTCAACCAAGGGGGAAAGGACAGTATTTGCTATTCCAGAATTATTGCTTAGCACTAAAAACTAATAGAAATGTTTCTTCCTTTGATTAGAAAACTCAAAAAGTTCCGCAGAATATTGTGCCATTTAAGCCTTGGACTGTATTCTAGAAATAAAGGACAGCATTTACAACAGTCACATAATGGTAGTAAAAGTAGGTTTTGCAGAGCTATGGTTCTCTTCCAGGTCTGTGCAATGTCTCTGAATCCTTGCAACAGTCCAGGTTGCAATCACTACTATTATTCCCCAATACAAATGATGAAACAAGGTTCAGGATTTAGTAATTTTCCTAAAGTCACACAGCTGATAAATAGCAGAGGCAGGACTTGATTCTGGGTCAGTCCTACCCCAAAGCCCATGTGTTAAAGTGCAATTGTTACACTTGCCAACTTGCATCAGATGATTGGCTCAAATGGAAATGATAATGCCCCACCCCTCACTATTTCTTCATTTCTCTTGTCTTTATCTGTATGTAACTTTAAAGGGTTTAGTTTTATGCAAGTTTTCAAGCACAAAAACAAAACAAGCATTTACTGAGAGTTGCTATGTGCCAGAAATAACTATACGTACTTTTTCTGTATTATTTTGTTTAATCTTCAGTCAAACTCCTAAGTAGACATCATCAGACATGACCACCATTATCATTATTCACACTTAACACATGAGGAAACTGATGCACAGAGAGATGAGCATCATTGCCAGGGACTCATTGTCAGTTCGTGGTAGCATCAGAATTCAAACTCTGGCAGGCTGATTACCAAGCCTGAACTGTGACACAGAAGGCAAAGATTGCCAGGATTTTGCCAGGATTTTGTCTGGTTTACTGTAGTTTTTTTTTTTTAATTAAATTGTGCTTTGTTAGTTTCAGTCCATTATTCCAGTCTGTCAATATTTGAATCTTGATTCTCTTATCCACCTACAATACTGTAGCCTGTCTGGATTTCTAGCACCTGAAAATTTGAGGTTTAAATTGCTTTTTTTTTTCCTAGCTTTACTGAAGAATAATTGACAATTGAAAGTTGTATATATTTAAGGTGTATGACATGATTTAAAATACATGTGTACTGTGAAATGACTACCACAATTAACTTACTTAATAACTATAGTCATCATATTTTACATGAGCTCTCCAGAACGTATTCACCTTATCACTGAAAGTTTGTACCCTTGGGCCAACATCTCCCCCCATTTTTTCATCCCACAACCCCTGATAACCACCATTCTACTCTCTCCTATGAGTATGATTTTTTTTTAGATTCCATATAAAAGTGAAGTAAAACAGTATTTGTCTTTCTGTGACTATCTAATTTCACTTCACATAAGGTCCTCCAGGTTCATCCATGTTGTCAAAAATGACAGGATTTCTTTCTTTTTATGGTTAAGTAATATTACAGAGTGTGCGTATTCATATATATACCATATTTTCTTCATTCATCTATAGACAGACAGTTAGGTTGAATTTCATTTTCTTTGCCTTGCAACAGAATCGAATTATGAACATTATTAAAACAAAGATAAATTTTCTCTCCTCCTCTTTCTCTTTCTCTACAGACACACATGCACACACACACACACCCCATTTAGACGCTCATACACATGCACATACAAACTAAACAAATCACTGGGACACTGTGATATAAATGACTAATATCTTGGATTATTTATCACTCACAATAATCACAAATTAATTTTACTCTATACATGTGAAAAAATTCTGTATTTGAATCTAACAAATTGACTTGCTGTTAGGTTCCAAAATTATTCAGGTATCAAGCTACCATGAAGCCTTACTTTCTGAAGCTATGAGCAGGTATTATATTTGACTTTTCCAGACTTAAAGCATCTTCATTGCATCTCCACATATGTCATTAGGTTATTTCTAGTATCTCTGTGATTTGGGCATTTGCTAGAGTATATTAAAATAGATGGAATCAAAATTGGTAGTGTTTTAGTTTTGAACATATAATGATCAAGTGGGAATTGCTATGACCTGAATATATGAACAAGCAATTTGTTTTTATTTTTTAAGTTTTTATTTTGAAATAATTATAGACACACAGGAAGTTGCAAAAATACTACAGAGGTTTGTGTGCCCTTTTTCCCTCCAGCTTCCCAAATATCTTAAATAATTATACTATCAAAACCAGGAAGTTGATATTGGTGCAATACAGTTAATGACAGTACAGATTTATTCAGATTTCACCAGTTTTTACATTCATTGATTTGTGTGGCATGTGTTTATATGCACGTGTGTGTATGTATATACATAGATCTATGCATTTTTTTCAAATGTATAGATGTATGTAATCACCATAGCAATCAAGATACAAAACAGCTCCATCACCACGAAGAAATTCCTCTCTGCTACTCCATCATAATTGTATTACTGCATATATCTCTACCCCTGGCAACCATTAATCAGTACTTCATCTGTTTATCTTTGTCACTTCAAGAATGTTATATAACTGTAATCACACAGTATTTAACATTTTGTCTGTACCTGTTGGCTTTTCTGAGCTATAAATTTCTCTAACATCTTATCTGCAATACATAGGAGGCAAAAGAAAACTAAAACCCATGGACCACACTGCCATGCTGTTCTTCAAGTTCCAAGAACCCTAGCAAATTTGCCTCATTTTCCCCAATATTTTAGAAGGTCTTCTATGTTTTATGTATTATGTTTTGGAGTTGTAGCTGTATTTAGTAAGAAGAACAGAGTGGAATACATCCATTTTACTTTTCCAGAATTGGAAGTTCACACATGCTTTAAAAAAAAAATTATATTTGCCCTTTGGTGACAGCTTGCCCGCATGCGCAAATGTGTGCGCATACACATGCGTGCACGCACACACACACACAGATGCCCACAGGGAGAGCTCATAACAGTGGTTGTGTTAGAATGGCAAGATTATTTCTCTTTTACCAATATTCTTCTATGGCATTTATATTACTTCTATGAAGACAAAATTAAGCTTCTTTTTTTTAAATCACTAGCCAAGCTGACATATCCCAAAGACAACACACTGAATAATCTAATACAAAATTTCCTCCAGTGGCTAATAAAATATTTAAAAACCAAATATAAAAATTATACCAGATAATAGGTCATGTTCAAATTGTTAATAGAAAATAATGTTATTTAATCATTATGCATATACAAGATAGGGCAGGAATTGAATGGAATTCTGGGGTAACATCCTATGGTTTTGAGATACTTTTTAAAGACAGGAAAATGATGTGCAAAATAACAAAATTTCCTTTATGATAACATTGTCTTAGCTATATTTTTGTCAAAATTAGTTAATGTAGATATATAATGTGATCTATGAAATTCTATATTTTTTAGAAATTAATTTAAAACAACTAAATGAAACAATTACATTTAGGAAACTTTTTTTATAATAGCATGTGATTTTGAATGAAAAATACAAGATGCAAAATTATATACATGTGTTATAAACTCAATGTTAATAATTATGATACTGTGAACTATTTCTATAAAACAATAATCAATACTATATATTTGGCCCTTAATATGTACCAAGTACTCTAATAACTCTTTTTGGTAAAACACACCTAATACTCCTAATAACCCTATTAGGTTTAAGTGTTATCACCCCTCTATTGCAGATGAGGAAATTGAAACTCCAAGAGTTTAAAACAACTTGGTAGGATTAAATCTAACATGTATTATAACAGTTATTACTATAGGCTTAAAATGCACAGTTAAGAATTTGGAGAATAATTGTAATCTTCAACCAAGAGAAATTCTTTTTAAACATTTAACCTTTTCATAAATCATAAAGAAAAATCACATAACTCTGACGGTCTACAGCTTTAATTTTTCAAGGTGAAAGATACTCTGAACAATGTTTTAAGACACGAAACACACTGGAAGAAAATCTTTGCATTGTTAATCCTTTCTATGTTATATGTTTTGGTGCCAGTTACCATTTATTTTCTCAGCTCCAAATGCACCATTTTAGTCAGCTCTCTGAAAGTGAATTTGGGCTCTTAGAATATTTTTCCTTTGCCAGCGAACACACAAAATATTTGTCACTAGAGGGCGCTAGAAATAGCTCGCAGGAGGAAGCACTTTGCTTTCTGGTTCCCCTTTGCTGGGTGGGCAGGCTCCTACAGCTTGGCGGGGTTTCTCCGTCAGGCTCCTGCAGCACTGGCGGTTTCTCCAGCGCCCAGCTCTTGGAGTATGTGGTGGCCAGCAGCAGGCAGCAGTAAGTAGCTTCACGTGGCACCCTCCCTGTAGTAGTTTTGTAGCGGTGTCTCTAATGAGACGCTTCCCTATGGATTACTTTTCTTTTCATCCTAGAGAGAAGATAACCAGCAAATTGTGCCAGTGTGGTACCACAGGAAATTCTCTGCCATTCAGTGAACCATGATCTGGATCTTAGCCCTAGGGGCAGAGTTAGCTTCCTGGTGTGCTATATCTTAGCCTTCGCATATCGGCTGCTTTTTGTATCCGCTATTTCTATTTTCTTTAGTTAATCCTTCTTACTAGCCAATCCATCATCATGCCAATTCTATTATAGTTAATGATTCTTTATATTAATCTTTTGCTGTTCAAATTACTGTGTTGTTTCTCTTTCAGTTGGATCTAGACTGATACACAGGTGGTACCAGTAGCGGTCCAGGAGATAGACTGTCAAAGATAGGATTTTGATTTGGTCACACCTTTGGGCTTGGGCACAGTGCTGAGCTCCTTGTCAGTGGGACATGGGATGCCAGTAAAACAGTGACCTTTCAATTTAATCAAGCTATCATTTTGTGATGAAGTACCAAATGAAACCTGTGCTTTGGGAGCCCATGTGGCTGCTGCACTTGATTATTATGGTAGTAATGACAATTGAAAAGTCTGTGATATGGGATAGAGTCTTTTGAGTTCACTTGAGTGCTCACAAAGGGAAAATAATTAGCTCAAGATTGTTAAACCTCAGCTCAAGTTATAGTCCAAGAGTCAAAGAGTTTCCTTGTCACTCCTAAGAGCTTCTTGTAGTTAAGGGCTGGTGCTGCTGAAAATCAAATGCAAAATTTAAATGTGTGGGGTACTGAGTTTTGCCAGGTTTTTCATTTGAAAGTCTGAGCACTAATTGGAAAAGAATGGGATCCTAAAACTTGGAACGAAAACGATGGTCAGATCCATATGAAACAGACCGTTTCAATCCCCATTCTTAGGCTTTCTAAAGCCTCATCAAAAAGCTGTGGGCAAGAGCCAATAAGCCAGGCTTGGAGGTGCATGTGGTAAAAGGGACCAAGGCTGCAGACTTTTTCACCTGTGGTGCTCTCGAACATAGTCGGAGGTGGAAACTACCACCTTACAGGATCAGCTCCATAAACCTGTCAATGGACAAAAAAAGTCAGAGAGAACATATCTTGTGAAAAGAAAAGAGACCTGTCCTCTGTAGAATGAACAGAGGAAGACCCTCCAGGAGGATGGAGAAATGGAAGAAGGGATGTTGGGGAAGCCCATGTAAGAGGGTCCTGATAAATCATAGAAAGCATCAGTGGTGTCAAATACTGCAGTAAATTCCATTAGCAAAAGAATCTGAAGAGTGTTCACTGGATTTGTCCTTGGTGAATTTTGTAAGAATGGTTTGAGTAGAGTGGAGTAGAGGGCAGAATAGGAGATGAGGAGGTAGGGACACAGATTGTACTAAATTAGCTGAACTATTATAAATTACTCTCTTTGCATTTCCCATATGTTTCCTCAACTGGCACAGTAATTCTGAAACACATAAACATTTTCTTCCAGGCAAGAACAAGGTCAGGATGCTTAACATCAACACAAAGAATCAACATAATTGTGATAGTTCCAACCATAAAAAAGGAGCTGTACTGCTGATGAGGATGATGATAATGATGATGGTGAAGATGCATAAATGCTTGACATGAAGATAAACATTTGTTATTTACCATTATATGCTTGATAAACTGTTTACTTAGAAAACCTTGAAGAGTAATTGAAAGTGTGCTAGAACTAATCAGAGAAGTTCAGAAAAGGAACCAGATGCAAGATGAAATGGATATCAATAAAATTAAGCTGTCTTTCATATTAGCAATAACTGATTTAAAAGAATAATGGAAGAATATTCTCACAATACTTATGCATGTAAAGGTAAACTTAAGTAAATGGAAAAACATATTTCTTGAACGGAAAAACTCAATATCTTACATATATCAGTTTTCCAAAAGTTATATATATAAAGTCATTCAATTAAAAAATCATAGACTTTTTTTTGAAACTGGAAAAATTTTCCTTTAGTTTATCTTTTTAACATGGATAAGTAAATGGGTGGGAAGAGTGGAGAAAATTGTATAATGGATGCTGGAGGCAAGACCTTTTGTGTTAAATAGCAAAGAGTAATGCAAAGTTGATATAATTTAAAACAAAAAATTGAAATACCAGAATTAAATTGGACTGATAGATTAAAAGCACATGGTTAATTCAGATTCTATAAACAGATCTACGTATATAAGAAAATTTAGTATATCATAAAAGAGTCATTTTAAATCACTGCAGACACTGAATGTTACTCAATAAATAGTGCTGGAGTATCTGGGGAAATCTAAGGAACAACTGTTGTTAGATCCTCACCCCAGAGCCGCTAGAAGAATAGATTTCAATATAAATGTGTATCTACATGATGTTCTTCTAAACTCTAATAAATTAATCATAACAAAAACACATACACAAATATGAAAATAAATGACAAAAGGGATTAAACATGGAGGTGTGAGAGGTGAGACAGAGGCTTCCTCCAAAAACCGCATATAATATGAAAATATAACTAATACAACTCCTCCTGAGAGAGCAACAGGAAAGAGGACTGCAACAAACTGCATACACCTGGAGACAAGAGCAGACCTCAAGGAAAAGGGTAATGTACTAAAGCTGTGGTCCTGTGGGATCCAAACCCTTCCCCCACCCCAGCTCACCAGCAGGAGGAACAGGAATGGAGCAGGGAGGGAGTGGAGATCTGGGACTGCTGAATACCTAACTCTGGAGATCTGCTCTGGGAGCACAAACCTACATTTCATGGTGCTTGCATGATATTCTTGTAATTAGGGGGTTGGAAAGCTAGGACAGGCAGAATTCCTGGAGAGACTAAGATTCCAGCTGCTTGTGGAAAGCAAGGATCCATATCAAGCTGCTCTGGGACAAAAGAAAGGTGGGCAGTCTGAGAGACTTCCTAACAAAGAAGCCCTTAGCAAGAGGGCTGCTAAAGGGGCCAGGATTGCACAGAGCTTACTGCCCAGGAGAAAGGACAGGTAGACAAAATTGTCTGGGTGTACTCTGCCCAGCAGATTGGGAGCTTTCACGATCTTCAGGTGCTCTAGCTCCCTGGCTGCCTGCACGGCTCCAGGAACCCCTTCTGTGATGGGCATTCTGCTGTGCCTTTCTCCTGGCCAGCCCCACCGGGCTTGCAAACCGGGAAACCCTACCCTGGCGTTAGGCCAGCCAGAGGGACAATCTGTCTACAGCAACTAAAAACGCAAAGCACAGAGGCTTATACCAGTGTGCTCGGCCCACTGGTTCAGGCAGTGGAGACAAGCATAGCAGCCAGGAACAAGGAAACAGCTCTTTCCTCCCCCAAGGTACCAATACCACTCCCCTGCAATCCCCGACATTGCTTCAGGGGCTGGGCAGCTCCAGAGAGTAGAGCTTCTGGGCACTAGAGGGCACCATACACAAATATGAAATGCCAAAGGAACCTGGTCCAGAGTAAAATTATTAATACAACTCCTGAGAAAGATTTAAATGATATTGACCTCATGACTCTCCCTGAAAGGGAGCTCAAAATAAAAATCATTAACATGTTCATGGAGATACGGAAAGATATTCAAGAACTCAGGAATGAATTACGGATGGAGATCGAATCATTGAAGAGCACAATGGAAGGTATTAAAAGCAGATTGGATACAGTGGAGGAGACTAGAAATGAAATAGAAACTAGAGAAGAGGAATACAAAGAAGCTGAGGCACACAGAGAAAAAAGGATCTCTAAGAATGAAAGAATATTGAGACAACTGTGTGACCAATCCAAACCGAACAATATTCGCATTATAGGGGTATCAGAAGAAGAGAGAGAAAAGGGGATAGAAAGTGTCTTTGAGGAAGTAATTGCCAAAAACTTCCCCAATCTGGGGAAGGAGATAGTCTCTCAGCCCATGGAGGTGCGCAGATCTCCCAACACAAGGGACCCAAGGAAGACAACAGCAAGACATATAGTAATTAAAATGGCAAAGATCAAGGACAAGGACAGACTATTAAAAGCAGCCAGAGAGAGAAATAAGATCACATACAAAGGAAAGCCCATCAGGCTATCATCAGACTTTTCAGCAGAAACTTTACAGGCCAGAAGGGAGTGGCATGATGTATTTAATGCAATGAAGCAGAAGGGCCTTGAACCAAGATTACTTTATCCGGCAAGATTATCATTTAAATTTGAAGGAGGGATTAAACAATTTCCAGATAAGCAAAAGCTGAGAGAATTTACCTCCCACAAACCATCTCTACAGTGTATTTTGGAGGGACTGCTATAGATGGAAGTATTCCTACGGATTAATAGCTGTCACCAGAGGTAATAAAACCACAGTAAAGAAAATAGAACAGCTAATTACTAAGCAAATGCAAAATTAAATTAACTATTCCCAAAGTCAATCAAGGGATAGACAAAGAGTACAGAATATGATACCTAATATACAAAGAATGGAGTAGAAAGAAAAAGGAGGAAACAAACAAACAAAGAACATTTAGATTGTGTTTGTAATAGCATATTAAGTTAGTTGTTAGACTTTTAGATAGTAGGGAATCTAACCCTGAACCTTTGATAACCATGAATCTGAAGCCTGCAATGCCAATAAGTACATACCTATCCATAATCACCCTCAATGTAAATGGACTGAATGCACCAGTCAAAAGACATAGAGTCACTGAATGGATTAAAAAACAAGACCCATCTATATGCTACCTTCAAGAGACTCACTATAAACCCAAAGATATACACAGACTAAAAGTGAAAGGATGGAGAAAGCCATTTCATGCAACTAATAGGGAGAAAAAAGCAGGAGTTGCAGTACTTGTATCAGACAAAATAGACTTCAAAGGAAAGAAAGTCACAAGAGACAAAGAAGGACGTTACATAATGATAGAAGGGTCAATCCAACAAGAAGATATAACCATTATAAATATCTGTACACCCAAAACAGGAGCTCCTACATATGTGAAACAAATACTAACGAATTAAAGGGGGAAATAGAATGCAATGCATTCATTCTAGGAGACTTCAACACACCACTCACTCTGAAGGACAGATCATCCAGACAAAAAATAAGTAAGGAGACAAAGGCACTGAACAACATATTAGAACAGATGGACCTAACACACATCTACAGAATTCTACACCCAAAAGCAGCAGAATACACATTCTTCTCAAGTGCACATGGAACATTTTCAAGAATAGATCATACACTAGGCCACAAAAAGAGCCTCGGTAAATTCAGAAAGATTGAAATTGTACCAACCAGCTTCTCCGACCACAAAGGAATGAAACTACAAATGAATTACGCAAAAAAAATGAAAAATCCCACAAACATATGGAGGCTTAATAACATGCTCCTAAATAATCATTGGATCAATGACCAAATAAAAATAGAGATCAAGCAATATATGGAGACAAATGACAACAATAATTAAACTCTGCAAAATCTGTGGGATGCAGCGAAGGCTGTGCGAAGAGGGAAATATATTGCAATACAGGCCTACTTCAGGAAATAAGAACAACCTCAAATGAACAGTCTAAACTTACAATTAACAAAACTAGAAAAAGAAGAACAAATGAGACCCAAAGTCAGTAGAAGGAGGGACATAATAAAGATTAGAGCAGAAATAAACAAAATCGAGAAGAATAAAACAATTGAAAGGATCAACGAAAGCAAGAGCTGGTTCTTTAAGAAAATAAACAAAATAGATAAACCCCTAGCCAGACTTATCAAGAAAAAGAGAGAGTCTACACACATAAACAGAATCAGAAATGAGAAAGGAAAACTCACTAAAGACAGCATAAGAATACAAAGAACTATTAGAGAATACTATGAAAAATTATATGCTAAAAAGCAGGATAACCTAAAAGAAATGTACAACTTTCTATAAAAATACAACCTGCCAAGGCTGACCCAGAAAGAAACAGATAATCTCAACACACCAATTACCAGCAATGAAATTGAACTGGTAATCAAAAACCTACCTAAGAACAAAATGCCTGGACCAGATGGCTTCACCACTGAATTTTATCAAACATTTAGTGAAGACCTAATACCCATCCTGCTTAAAGTTTTCCAAGGAGTAGAAGAAGAGGGAATACTTCCAAACTCATTCTATGAGGCCAGCATCACTCTAATACCAAAACTGGGCAAAGACACCACAAAAAAAGAAAACAACAGACCAATATCCCTGATAAACATAGATGCAAAAATACTCAACAAAATGTTAGCAAAGTGAATTCAAAAATACATCAAGAGGATCATACAACATGATCAAGTGGGAATCACCCCAGGGATGCAATGATGGTACAACATTCGAAAATCCATCAACATACATCATCCACTATATCAGTAAAATGAAGGACAAGAACCACATGATCATCTCCATAGATGCTGAAAAAGCATTTGACAAAATTCAACATCCATTCATGATAAAAACTCTCAACAAAATGGGTATACAGGGCAAGTACCTCAACCTAATAAAGGCTATATATGACAAACCGACAGCCAACATTATACTTAACAGCGAGAAGCTGAAAGCTTTTCCTTTAAGATCCAGAACAAGACAAGGATGCCCGCTCTCCCCACTTCTATTCAACATAGTACTGGAGGTCAGCAATCAAACACAAAGAAATAAAAGGCATCCAGATTGGCAGGGAAGAAGTTAAACTGTCCCTGTTTGCAGATGACATGATATTGTACCTAAAAAACCCTAAAGAATCTACTCCAAAAGTACTAGATCTAATATCTGAATTCAGCAAAGTTGTGGGATACAAAATTAATGTGCAGAAATCTTTGGCATTCCTATACACTAACAATGACCTAGCAAGAGAGAAATCAGGAAAACAATTCCATTCAAAGTTGCATCAAAAAGAATAAAATACCTAGGAGTAAACCTAACCAAGGAAGTGAAAGACCTATACTCTGAAAACTGTAAGACACTCATGAGAGAAATTAAAGAAGATACCAATAAATGGAAACACATCCCGTGCTCATGGATAGGAAGAATTAATATTGTCAAAATGGCCATCCTGCCTAAAGCAATCTACAGATTCAATGCAATTCCTATCAAAATACCACCAGCATTTTTCAACGAACTCATCAAAATCATTCTAAAATTCATATGGAACAAAAAAAGACCCTGAAGAGCCAGAGCAATCCTGAGAAGGAAGAGTAAAGCTGGGGGATTATGCTCCCCAACTTCAAGCTCTACTACAAAGCCACAGTAATCAAGACAATTTGACACTGGCACAAGAACAGACCCATAGACCAATGGAACAGACTAGAGAGCCCTGATATAAACCCAAGCATATGTGGTCAATTAATATATGATAAAGGAGCCATGGACATACAATGCAGAAATGACAGCCTCTTCAACAGCTGGTGTTGGCAAAACTGGACAGTTACATGCAAGAGAATGAAACTGGATTATTGTTTAACCCCATACACAAAAGTAAACTCGAAATGGATCAAGGACCTGAATGTAAGTCATGAAACCATAAAACTCTTAGAAGACAACATAGGCAAAAATCTCCTAAATATAAGCATGAGCAACTTCTTCCTGAATGCATCTCCTCAAGCAAGGGAAATAAAAGCAAAAATGTGAACTATATGGGACTACGCCAAAGTAAAAAGGCCTGTACAGCAAAAAGGACACCAACAACAGAACAAAAAGGCATCCTACAGTATGGGAGAATATATTTGTAAATGACATATCCGACAAGGGGTTAACATCCAAAATATATAAAGAACTTACACACCTCAACACTCAAAAAGCAAATAACCCGATTAAAATGGGCAGAGGATATGAAGAGACAGTTCTCCAAAGAAGAAATTCAGATGGCCAACAGACACATGAAAAGATGCTCCACATCACTAATCATCAGGGAAATGCAAATTAAAACCACAATGAGATATCACCACACACCAGTAAGGATGGCCAGCATCTAAAAGACTAAGAACAACAAATGCTGCCTGGGATGCCGAGAAAGGGGAAACGTCCTACACTGCTGGTGGGAATGTAAGCTAGTTCAACCATTGTAGCAATATGTAGGTTCCTCAAAAACTAAAATAGAAATACCATTTGACCTGAATTCCACTCCTTGGAATTTGCCCAAAGAATGCAACTCTCAGATTCAAAAGACATATGCACCCCTATGTTTATTGCAGCACTATTTACAATAGCCAAGATATGGAAATAACCTAAGTGTCCATCAGTAGATGAATGGATAAAGAAGATGTGGTACATATACACAATGGAATATTATTCAGCCATAAGAAGAAAACAAATCCTACCATTTGCAACAACATGGACAGAGCTAGAGGGTATTATGCTCAAGTGAAATAAGCCAAGCCGAAAAAGACAAGTATCAAATGATTTCACTCAT